>JASANE010002072.1:0-55381 GCA_030248225.1 Trileptium ribeirensis
ATGCATCGCCAGCGCCCTGAGCGCTCGTATAAAATTCTCTTTTGAAAACCTCGCGCCTACCAGCGCGAGGTTTAGTTGTTTACGTGCCTTTCTTGGCACGTTTCGGCCACTGCCCACATACAAAGTTTTCGTCTGCCTGGTAAGGGTATGAGCAGACGTTGTTTTTGGTCGCGCCGCTGTGCGTGTTGCTATATATATATGTAGCGCTTTTCTTCTTAGGTTGCTCTTATATATATGTCTATATATATGTTTTTGTATTTATCGGCAAGTTCTGGGTATACGTCAAAAAAGGGGGGTAGACACAGGGGTATAAAAGGAGATGGCTCGACGCAGCGTCGGGACCAGTCGAGAGAGGCCGCTTTAGAAGCGGCGGTTTTCTTTTGTACAGGCGGTTGTCGCCTTCGTTTTGGTTTTCAAAGTTTGAATTTTTCGCTTTGGTTTTTGTTGGTTTACCAGGGGTGGCTCCTACCGTGTAGAAACGGGACGGAGTTGCCCCTGGCGAGTTTTTCTATGTTTCAAAATTAACCAGCAGGGGTCGCCCTTGCGGGTGCTGGTGCGTCCGACGGATGCCCCGGCGCACCCGTAAGTGCGGTCCCAACGTTGTTGAGAAAGAGCACGCTAAAATTGTCTACAAATTCCAAAAGCTCGACTGGTTCCCCGCTCGCCGGGTCGCCAATTTTTCAGACCCGGGGGCGAAATTTTAGTGATGTGAACGGGGATCAGGAAATCACACGGGGTGGGTCAGGTTTTTGAGTTTAGGTTTCGAGGCAAGGTTTGGGATTTAAGTAAGGCGGTTAAAGCAAGGAACTAGTAGCGTGTTGACCTGGAGGCAGCCGCTCAGGCAGGAGTGAGTTGAACATTAATAAGAATCTGCGCTAGGCTTCCCATCAAAATTTCGAGCGTTTGATCCCTGAGCGTTTCAGCAAATCAATCTCCGTAAGGTCGTTTTAGAAAACCCAGTCTTCCAGGCCGTTTTAGACACGGTAGAAGACTGTAATAATTTTCATTGATCAGTTTAGGATTCCGCCACAAATTGGCATCAAAACGCTGTGATTTTCAATCGATTTTACAGAGGACAATGGAGCTTCTTTTGACTCATGCTCCATCTACGCCCGTTCTCGAAGCCATAGCTTGAGTCGAGTCTAAGTACAGGAGAAAGTACAAGAATGACTCCAGGTCACACGCCTTAAAGACCCAATAATGGGAAAGAAGAAAAAAAAAAGAGAAAGAGAGAGAGCGGTCCGCTCAGGAACGGACGCAGTCAATTGCCCAGGAGGAATTAAGAACGGAACCCCTGACGCTAGCCCCGAAAGGTTGAGCTAATACTCTGAGATTCGTGCCGCTCCGAATAAAATTTTTTAGTCAACTAACCCCAAAATTTAAGACGGGTCTCAGGCCGTTTAGACACGGTAGAGTACCCCGTCATGCAATTTTAATAATGTAACAACTAGCGATGGGTCGATGCGGTCGCTCCATAGGGAGTGACGTATCAGGACCTTTCGTGCGTTGTTGTCCCCCTTTCTCACGGTTTTTATAAATCTATTAGTCTAACTATGCAGGGGTATCCGACGTGTTCTTAAGCTTAAACCACAACCAGTTCCTTTTGGTACTCAAATTGAGCAATTCGTTGAGGGCACGGCAGCACGTGCCCTTTCCATACTGGCAAATGACTGCGGGCCTTCAGCTACGTTAAAGGTGCTCGGAGAGGAGCATGACCAAAACAGAAAGCGAGACGGAGTCAGCTGCAGCGTATAGGCAAGTCAAATTTTAAGGCAATTCTTGTGCTCGCACCCGTTAGCCGAGCGACGACCCTGAGAAGACTACAAAGTGATTGTTTCCCCAGCCTTTTCTGTGAAAGAAATTTATAGGCGCGAGCCCATAAACCGTTTAGACACGGTGGGTTTCAGTACAGCGCCATGTTTTCATGTCAAGTCATTAACTCGAAAATATTTGCAAAGCAAGCAAAATTCGGGAGACGCGGCAGCGTCCTTCCCCTTGACAAGGACCCACTATTTCCACCCCACGCGCGCATAAGCGAATGTTCGATTATAAACTTTTACTGCGAATAGACTACAGCTGACGCCCGGACTCAGCATAGAGTATATCACATTTAGGAAGGGCAGAGCAAAGTGGGCTAATGACAAGAGAGTGCCGACCAAGGACAGCATGAAGCATTTCACCAGTGAAGTCGACCAACGGTCGGTGCGGAGAGTTCATCTTAGTGTCCTGTCAGACGGGTGAGAAAGCCCACAAGGTAATAAAGGTGGGGGCGGGTGATCCTTGCGAGGTTCCCTCATAGGGTCTGGTCAGAACTCACATCATTTGTTAGTACAGAATCATACCATGGGGTGCCCTGCGAGGCACCCGTGTAAATTGTTGTATATAAATCGTTTGCGTTATTTGGATGCCATAATTTGTGGTTAACATGAATAAAGTGTTAGAGTGTGAAGTTCTCAATAGGCGATATGTTGCAATCAGTAGGATCTCGACCTTACCCGAGTCAAGTAAAACTTTCCTAGGGTTTTTGTTTTGAGAAAGTTTACGCTACCCGTCAAGGCAACCCCGCAGCGGCACATGGTAAATCCAACCTTAGGTATAGTCTCAAGGTTCCCGTTTAGGCTCGTTTTGGTTGTTGGTGCACGGCTATGTTCAAAATTATTCTCGCTGGACCGGGACCCCGGAGATGGATCTCCAGGTGTCCCCTCGAGCTACTAGGTTGACAGAAGACTTCCTGTTAACTCTTCAAAGTTATGGTAGGATCTAGGCTCCCGTGTAACAGACTGCTGTCAGAGGTAGCACCTCCATTTAGGATATAAATAAAATTGAGGGAAAGGCGAGTCAGCCTTATTACCTGTGAGCAGGCTTAGGGGTTGACTCTCCCTCGGGGGACCTTCATGCCACTAGATACGTGGGCCAGAAATAGGGGCCAGGCCGAACACCCTGGTTAACCCGCCGGCAGCCTGCTAAGCTAAGCGGTTCCCTTAGGTCGTCGCGTAGATCACCGGGGAGTCGTGGAAGCCGGGGTTGTCCGGGCACCACACGCCAAGAAAAATGGTGGTGCAGCTGGGATCCCTTAGGGCCAGAACTGGTCCTAGTACACAAACAGACGGCATTTTAGGTTGAAATTTTCGTAGTACATTATAAAACAGGGAAATAAGTCATATAGCAGCGGCATGACTGGTCAGGTCGAGACCCGCCTGGTCTCGTTAGATGTCTAAATGGGTAAACCACTTAGGGATATGCATACTTCCACTCGATGGTTCGACGGTAAAAAGAAAAACCAGTTGTTGGGGCGCTGGTCAAGCCGTTTTAGGGCGTTCAAGATGCTATAACAAGGGAGGATTTGTCCGGTGGGGCCGGAAAAATAGAAGTATCGGGACGGGAAAATCAAGTAGCACACAGGTACACACACATATATGTATAACTATACTTCCATATGAGCCTAGGTTATGTCTACTCGGAACCATGGTCACCAGCCAAACCTAGCGTAAGTATATAATGGCTGTTAATTGCACTTTCCCCTGTTTGTCCCTGGAATATCTCAGGAAATCCTGCAGCGATTTGTGATGTCTTGAACTCGTTCGAAAGCCCTAAAAATTCTCTACCGAAAAGTACTCGGGGCACTTTCGGTAAATCTGAACCGTTGGACGGTTATGCGTCGGTCACATTAAGATGCGTGCACTCACTGCACACGGTTACGCGAGAACCGCAGTGCTCGTTACACTGCAGTTGTGGTTACATTGTAATGACAATGTTGTCAGTCGCTACAAGCTCCGTGCAACAGCTGACATTTCTGAACGATGCTTGTAGCGACTATATCAGGTGATGTTACACTGCTTGTAACAACATGGTTTAAAGTCGCACACGCATTGTAACGACAACAAAGAATGCCACACGGTTGTGTAACCAGGAATAACATATTGGCACTGCAGCTGTAACAGAATTCGTAGTAGCTGCACGCTGGTCTGACAACAGTTGAGAACAACCGTTTGTTACAAGAACCCAAATTGTTGAACACGGCCGGGGTCCTGACTATTTACATGATCGAGGTTGCAAAGCGTAGTGAAGTATATTACATGTGAAGTATATTTTACTTGCACCATTAAATAGTCTCAATATTTACATGAGATAATTAGCAGCTCAGTTTTGAAACTGCATAAACGAAGCGGATTTACTAAAAGGTTTATACTGACAGGTTAAACGTCATACGCTTTAAGCCTAAACGTACTTATCTGTTTTGAACTGTTAAATTGTACAACATTTAGCAGAAGGAATAGGAAGCTTCATCCGTTTCTGAAAATTCCCGAAATTCCAGTATTATCATATTTACCAATTGTATTAATGCTAGCGATGTGTGCAAAATACTCACTAGCCCTATAGAGCAGGGCAGGTCCGATATCTCATCCCAGCCTTGTTTCAAACTGGCGACTTTACCCAAAGCTTTAGCAACTGAGCCAATGAATCACTATATCATATATCATGCAATGTAATACATCTCGGATCCAAATCGAAGGTCACCGTATGTAGCCATATTTTGAAAGAAAGGTTTTTGGCACATTGGAAGGGATATTTTTAGTATCATATAAGGTCCTGAATTTGAAAGATTCGAAACAGCATTCAATTAGGTAACGTTGTCACATATTGCGAGAAGTGCTTAGATTGATTTTTACACATTTTGTCATGTTTTGAAGTTTATTAATGACTTCAAGTTAATATTTGAGTCGCTCTGCAACCTTTTTCAACAAATTCACAGTTATTTATTAGGATTAGATATACCCTGAATAAAGCATATTGGGCAGTTTTACGCGGTACAACGTATCATATATATCAAAATTGGTGCTAAAATATTTGTTCCCACGGGCACGTAGCCAAAAGGATACCAGAGTAGTCTCACGCCTTTCTTAGATTGCAGTAGCCCCTTCCCAAAAACGCAATAGTTGAAAAGCATTTTAAAAACAAACAGATTCCATAAACCAGTGAATTATCGGCGGTCAATGTATTTCGTTTGCTTTTATATATTGTCTTAATACATATGCGTTTTCGCATATGAGATTGTAATTCTAAGTGTAAAAATTTGAATTGATAAACAATTATATGTCGAGCTCCACTAAAATTGACTGTTATAAGTTGTCACATACAGATTTCTAGAGCGAGCTGGTTTTGTGAGCATTTTGGAAAAATTCGAGTGGCGCTAAAAATTTAGACTTATTCTCTATATATTATTTCCAATGCAACTGTTGACGGATGCCTGTCACAGCACTTCAACGTACAGTCCTTCAAAGACCAATATGTTCTACAAACAAAATTGAAAATTTTATCTTTTGTCGGCTGCAGAATAAACAACACTGTATTGAATTATCTAAAACAACATATAACCTTAGTCGGTCACCACGATTCGTGCAAACAGCAATTAATCTTTCTCATGTTGAAATTATATTCGACTCACATTTTAAAAATTATAACCAATAAAGTTATTAATAAAACTTTGTGAAATATCGCAAAACGATTGGTATTTTCACGAAAACGGTACAGTCGCTGTTATGCAATATTCCAACATGCTAGCCGTAGTGATGAAAATGTAGCATTAACACTGGACTTCTAGTCACTATAGTTAACATTGATGTACAGATTGCTTGTCCTTCAACAATCAAGCATTTATGTCGCTTAATCCTGTTGCAGCTTGTAAAAATCATTATTAACAAAAACCGTTGAAAACAATATTTAGCGGAACGGCGCTTCGAACAGTCATGAACAGACAAAGTGGCATTGAGAAAGCCCTGAACCGTTTTGAATTTGGATATACAATTTTGCAATAAGCTAGATAAAACGTCAGCAAAACTTGATAAAATAACACATAGAAATAATCTCGTGTTTCGCTTAGACACATCATTAAGTCTATGGTCAACACGGAAATCATTCAGTGGTTTCCGTGGGTTTATTTCTTAAATTGTCAAAACATAACAACGTTAGCTATGTTGTTATATGAAAATGCATATGCGTCACAACCTTGCTAAAGTTGTTACGCGGAACTCGGTTTGTGTAACAAGTCACGATGGTTGTAACATACTGCCGGTGTGGCAATCTTTGTAGTCATTACAATGCGAGTGCAACGTTAAACATTGTTGTTACAAGCAGTGTTACATCAAATGATATAGTCGCTACAAGCATGGTACAGAAATGTCAGCTGTTGCACGAAGCTTGTAGCGACTGACAACATTGTTATTACAACGTAACGACAATCGCAGTGTAACGAGCACCGCAGTTCTCGCGTAACCGTGTGCAGTGAGTGCACGCATCTTATTGTGAATAACGCATTACGGGCCGATAAACAGGCCCGATGTCCGTTGTTTCCGAATAATCGGAAACTACCGTAACCCATTTGTTTCAGCTTACTTTTGCGACCATTAGGCTATGGTTTGCTTGAACCAGGTAAAGTTGATAGTCTTGATTTTGATTACTTTCCGATCCCTTAAATTGTCAAAGGCCTCCTATTCCCGGACGGTCTAAATTTTGAAATTTTAGCGTGGAAACCTTTCCTAACGGTCGAGTTCCGTTCGAGTCTCTATCTCGGTGCCAATGTGGGGCTCTTTCCTATTCTTGTCGAACTTTGAACCTTCTCCGTAATCAGAGTACCTGAGTAAACTCGTCCGTCATGATATATATACATATAGTTATAGTAAGACATGCAGAGGCATAAAAATAATGGCAGAAACACATTTATAACAAAATGGATGTACCAAGATAACAATACTGACAAGGCCATTATCAATGACCATGGCACCCGGCAACACATGAAAACTTAGTTCCAGTAACTGCGTCTGGTTCAATTTAAAGCGCGTTTAGGCCATCTCGCCGTCGAAGTCATGTAAAATACACGTAACGGGCCGGAACGGGCCTGTTACATGTTTACTTTGAGAGTTTCCTTAAGGAACCGAGCGACAGCACCTAGATAGCTAAGTAGTTCGCCTGCGACACAATCACCTGGTTCGATTAATACAGCCGGTTTGAGTTTGTCAAACGTGCCATGATATATAAATTACTTCGAGCGCTAAACGGTCAAGGTTTCTTGAATACATGACTCATTTCGTATTAATATAGATGCTTTCTCCAACCGGCAGATCATTATATATAATACCTAAATTAATTTTATATACGTTTCCCGAACAGCTATGCTGCCTATAAAATATCTACACTGTGGCACTATAAGCATGCAAGACTGTTGATTTTAGCATTTTCTTGCCCAATAAGTCACCGATATTGATGATTTTGCACAAATTAAAGTTTCGAAACGGTCAACTTGTCGTTTGGTGACTGTTCGTAAATAACAATGTGATGCTGTGTGCACCGACAATACAGAAAAGTTTTAAAAAACTGCAGCTACGACCGAGGAAACATTGTTAATCTAGTTTTGAAGCCAGTTAAACTAGAATAGGCGTAAAAACCATAAAGGTGCAAATCAAAACTTCATGTCGAGGAACACAAGATTATGACGCGAAAGACTGTTCTATCGGTCATTTCACAAGTGTTCAACGATTTTCTAAATGTTTCATAGAGATCAATTCGAATTGGATGATTACCAGGAAATTCAAGGGCGGCAAACCATATTGAATTTTCAATAGTTGAACTGTATTCACTTAGTCACTACTGTCCATATCCTATAAATAATACGACAAATAATTAAGCTAATACTGTATTCAAGCGCTGTATTTGGCAGCCAAATTCACATCACCGATTTGCGTGATAGAATTTACAGGTATATCTCGCATCTTAGGTCGGCCTCCGTACATATATGTTTGGCGACAACGCCCGAGATTGAAATTCTTCAATGAATTCGAGTGGAATGAGAGAGCTAAGCGAGTTTATTCCACTCGCGAGTGAGTGGAATGAGAATTTTCCTTTTTGGCTCTGGAGGGAGGGTTGAGGAGGTCTTGTCTGTACGTGTGTCTGTCGTACCTGGATGCCGATAACGGTTAGGCGGATTTTGATGCAAGATAGTTCATTCGAAGCGCAATGCTTGATTTAGGTGTAGTGACGGAGCCCGAGTTTTGAATTTTTCCCATGGAAAAAATTATGGGACAAAATTACGTCATTTTTGCCCATTTTTCGGGCACCCCATCCAGTTTTTGCGACTTTTCTCAATAAGTATATAATAGGTATCCGCAAACTAATAGGCCTATTCCATGTAGCTTTACCAGGGCTTTCCAATGATATATATAACAATTTTTTCAACTACTTCCCAATCTGGAGTCTATAATAGGTTATAGTTGGCGCCAAATTTCATATTTGGTGAAAAGTCGTGGGAAATGCACCTAAATGTGTGTTTATTGTTAGTTTTAGTGTCGGATATGGGCAGATTGCGAGTGTCAAAAATATTGTGTGGCAAATATTTTTCACACTTCTGCTTCATACTTGGTATGAAAAATGAGATTTTTCTCAAGTGTCGGTTTGAATTGTTTCGTTCTTTTCACGGTTAATTTAGGGTTTTATTGTATTATTAAATTCTTAGTTCATTGTTCTTGTACTCGTTGTATGATGTTTTGTCCACTGCATACGTTGGCTATCAAAAAAGGCGGGCGTAACTATGACTCATCACTCACGGTTTATATAATGCTGCACCCGCGTACTGTGTGTGCTTTCTACAACAGACTTTGGGGGATTGTTCTCACCACTCGAATTCTGGCTCGCAGGCGAGCTTCACTAGTTGTTAATAACTAGACGCTGCGCCGCGACCGTCAGGTTACCAGTATGAATTAAAATAAAATTTATTTACATAATTCAACCAACTTAGCGACCACTACCCACAAATGAGCACAGCTTGTGTGAGCTATTGTGTTAACACAACTTGTCGTATAGTGTACCTGCGTTGATTTTCGTTGGTTTTGCGAGAATCCTTAAGGAACCGAGCAACACTCCCTAAATACCTCAGCGGGTTGTGTACGCCGCTTCTACCCGTACAATCCGCCATCGATCTTTGTTGCCGGATTGAATTTGTCAAACAAGGCAAGATACTGAAATTTAATTAGGGCGTAGACTATTAAACGTACGCCCGGCCGGTGATAAGAAGCTCCTAATGAGGCGTTCACGATATAATGTCCCCGCAATTTGGAACTTTTGTCCCCCTGTAGTCGTGACCCTACCGTGTAGAACAGTTAGGGTGACACCCATGCAGTTCAAATCAATTTCCAAGGGTGTACGACACACTCCTAGCTACATTTTTTCTTTACAGTGCCGCACACACCATTAGCTATCGATTTGGCGCGAATTAACTGTAACAGACACCGTCTGTAGCTAATGCCGTCCATTAGTCAACTATTCTGTGTAGTTTTTTTCCAATTCTCGATATTTGTAAAGCCATAAGACTGTTGATAAAAATGCCGCACACTGTCAATAAAACTGCATGACGGCACGGTGTGCTTGACACTACTGAGAAGTGACAGTATTTCTATCTAGCTACCTTGAAAAATTTACAAAAAATATGAATGTGTGTAAGACACCCTGTTGTCCACAGTGTGCCTGACACTGTGTGGTGTACATAGGTTCCAAACGTTGGGTAACTTATAACGTGAACGCCGCATAATTCGACAGTGAGCTCAGATTTAGTTAAAACATTGTTAATCTCGTGTATGAATGTGGAGGCGTAGTTTGTTAAAATAGCCCTAGCTTTTCGTAGTCCATGTCCTAATGAGAGTACAGTTACGATATAGATGAAGGTCACAGATACCGCGACATGTCCATATAATAAACATTGTAAAATACGTAAACGTAAGTTTTGAATTCTTGTCCCAAAAATTTCCGACTTTTATCAGTTGGCATGCTCTTATAACAGTGCTGTTTGCGATGTAAATTGAACAGACATGATGTTGTCTTATGGAATAGAAGGTAAATATTCGTTTTTAGTCTCAATAATCGCATATATATTGATCTACAATTAGCTGTACAATAAAAGTTGTTGGGACAGTCGCTTCCAAAACTTCAGTCTTCAGTAAAAATGTGCTTCGCAATTATCTTTTTAAACTTAAGCTATTAGTGCATTCAACGATATTACACATCTAAAATACCTCTATCGATTGGTATGTTTGGCTCATTAGCGCCGAAATTTTTGTAGTAACCAAGGTCATAACATCGTTCTGAGTCTTCACTGATTAGGCGAGGAATTAGATATAGCGCATCACGATAAACGTATATACTCCACAATGAATATGTCACGGTAACACGGGCAAAAAATATTGCGGCGAAAGACGTCTATCGCTCTTGGATTTATTGCCATATGCTACAAGGTTTAAGCCTAGTAAGTTGTTTCTGAAGTAGTGCGCTTACTCTACATCGATGAATAGGCCCATGTTAACTCTGAGTGGTGTCATATTACAACAGTTTATAGGAGGTCGGATCGAAGGTTAACAGTTTAGGCGCAGATCAGTAAAATCCGGCTCTGGCCGGTTCCCATTCTACTAGACGGCACAAAATCTTTGCTGTTTCACGGCAGCACTCTTCAAAAGTTTTGGCACTATTTTAGTTCACTTCCAGTATACAACAGTAAAACGTACAGCCCGTTGCACAACACTGAATTGTTCTATGACAGGTTTAGTGATCGCATGAGTCCGTAAAAGTGTATATACCGAATTGCGGTGTTTTTATTGCAATACATCGAAAAATACATAGCACATCAATAAAACACGTGAAATATACAAAGTACGATCAATAACGATTTGCACTTGGGCAATGCAAAGCTTATATATTCACTAGTGGCAATATGGCCGATGACACGCGGATCAAAAATATTTCTTTAATTAACCGATATTTTTAAATAGCGCGTGTTTGAGCAAGTCTTGTATAGAATCATAAATCACCTACCCCCTTACCCTGAACTCTTATGATTATGCATTCGGCTCCGCAAAAGATATCGGAGCATTGTTTCCGCAGTCCCAATGATTTCTGCACAAATTCTTACAAAACCAAAACAAATTGGAAACTTTTAATTTTAGCCATTTATTGTCGCCCAACATTATTTAGCTTTCGTAAGTCTTGCCAGAGCCGTTGCATCGAAAAATACTATGTCAAAAACACTCGAGGGAAGATAAAATTTTGCTGTGAGGCATTTTTGTTGACACACGTGCCTTGTTTGCATCGCCAGGCGAACTACTAGCATATATAGGTATATCCGAAATGTTCAATTACACGTGTAAAGAAAAATTTCCAACATTAAAAGTACAATTCTTGTAAGACGCGGTCGGGAAGAATTTATTAAACTGGGCCGGAGCGCGGAACGCTGAATCAGAAACGGAACAGCAAATTTTACCATTTCATCTGCTAAGCCCCGCCGATTTTAAAACAGTTACAAAATTTTATTCACCAGGGACTTGAAAGACAGCATGTATTTCGGTACCATGGCCTCCATAGTTTTAAGCTAAGTCATGCACTTCGTTAACTTCATGTAGCCCCTTAGATGAACTCCCGCGTGCCCAATGCATTACACATGGGTAACCTTGAGGAGGAATACTTAATATCGTTAAAAAAGAACATCTTAGAACGGGGAGTTCGGGGGCGATAACCCACCGAGTTAAACTTAGTACAGGATTCATATAAGAATCTAGGCTTATGCTTAGTATAACGAGACCGGCATGACATGCCTTACACTTTGGCCTCTCAGGGATACCTTGGTATCCTCAGAACCGTAATGATCAGCCTCAGCCGCACTCTTACGCCGCACCGCGGGCGGACCATTTCCACCCCCGGTGTAACGTACAATTTAGCACAGCGCCGTGATACCTGCCATATTATTATACTGCTACAACGCAGTAAATTAGACAATTGGTAACTGTACAACTACGGAATTCTGATACAACACGAAATTTCAGTGGTTTCCCACAATTATGCTCCGATTTTTGATTAGTTGTTTGAATTTCCAACGCAAACAATTTCTGTTTAACTTCGATTTAAATCTAAAATAAACTTATGAAATTTTAAATGCCTTGTTGGCAGATATGACAATAAAAGCACAAAAATTTCGTGTTATTTATCAGCTGAGAATAAAGTTTGCAAAATGAGCGCGTTACGCGAAGAGATGAAATCATATTTATATAATACCTTTTTGGGTCTTTTCTTTTAGCCCCCCAGCCCGATTTGGTCAATTTTTGGTAAACACAGCTGATTTTGGTATCAACCGATTCAGCTTGATGAGGCGGTTCAGAACATACTCATTTTACACACATCCCTGAAAAAAAAATTTTTTTTCTTCGATTTTTTGAGGTTCTAATGGTCTGTCCCCCTTCGGGAACCCAAAATTTTTTTCTTCATAATATGGTCATGTTGGGTACCATTCGACTCAGCTTGATGAGAGAAATCTATTGATGTGTATTTTATTGAAATCTACGCCACGGTTGGAAAGTTATGAGGGCCCAAGTAACCTTGAAGGGTGGAAATAAAATCCAGGCCATTCAATTCTCCATATACTAAGCCTAAGCCTTAGTCTTAGCCAAAGCTAAGGTCCTTATATGAGAAATACACTAAGCCTAAGCCCATGTCGTTGGCTACCGCCCCCCCCCCCCCGAACCCCCCGCTCTAAGATGTTCTTTTTTCTAAAGTTATAACGCAGCCCCTTAGGGTTACTTGGGTCCTTCATAACTTTCTAACGGTAGCGTACATTTCAATAAAATACACACCAGTAGCTTTCTCTCATCAAACCGAGTCGAACGGTAACCAACATGACCATATTCCGAAGAAAAAAAATTTTTGAATTCCCAAGGGGGGCCCTAGGACCTCAAAAAATCGAAAAAAAATTCAGAGATGTGAGTAAAATGAGTACTTTCTGAACCGCCTCAACCAGCTGAATCGATTGATGTCAAAATCAGCTCTGTATCTTTAAAATTGACCAAATGCTAGCTGGGGGCTAAAAGAAAAGACCCAATTACTTTACCACCGCTGGCTTCATTAGCGTATTGTCCAACAGACACTATCTTATCAAATACATGTAACATTTGTCCGCAACAAATGAATCGTTATGTCCCGGTTGGTCCCGTACCAGCCAACAGTGGATCTAAAATTTTAAACGTGACCGGGTCGACTACCAAAATTGTTCCTGAAGCGGACCAACCACCAAGCAAACCCTCGACCCAAAACTAAATTGTTGGTTTCATCTCTAGCACAGACGCATCAAATATTTGTAAGACGCGAGCAACAATAATATCATATGAAACAAAACACAACACAAATATGATAATTACGGTGGTAGTAATCGGTAAAGCAAATGTTTACCCAACTTTCAGTAAACAAAAAATACAGAGTTACAAACAAATATAAATATAATTTTGCCAATCGCAGCGAGGCAATTTGTGTAGCAGTTTTTTTAGAATTTTTGCAATAGCGCGCAGTAAAGCCATTTTTATTACATTGCTAGGATTTCAAAATACGTTTAGCTTATATTTTTAACTTTTTTCCAAATGATTCAAAATCCAGCTTTCTACGGTAGTTAGGATTTCGCAGTTAGAGTCGTCCACTCCGTATATATGTTCATTCAGCACTTTTCTGGATATTTTCAACTATATAGTTTTCTTTCCTAAATAAACATAGATATTTAATTGCTTCAGACAAAATGAAGAGAAAACTTTTTAACGTTACTTCAGCTAAGCAGAATATATACGCAGGTGTATATAAAGTGTGGTTCTATGGAGAACCGTACAAAACACTGACTAGAAATAGATTTTTATTGCTAATTCCGTATACCCTTTTGTGAATTTTGAACCAATTAGTATCGCCTTTAATATTGTGTTTATAAAATATTTGATTTCCCAAATATAATATATATATACTAAGCTCTATAAAATGTATACGTAAGTAATATAAATTTATTCTTAAATTGATATTTTTCACATATCCCCTTTTACTCGAAGACTGTATAATTTTTAGAAGTACTAATGCCTCTTTACGTTACAAGGAGCGCCAAAGACTACTATCTTGGCCGCTTAGAGTTACGAAGGTATGAAAACAGAGCTGCGTTTGATTTTTATATGTATCAACTCATATGTAGATGCTTGCCAAAACCTATCATGACCTAACATTTCAGTACACGAGGAAACGGTAAAAAAACTGGGAAAACGTAACCTTCACATCAGCACAGCAAGAAATAATTTTGCTCAGTGACGTGTTGCTATATGGAACTCTTTATGTAAATTAGTAGTATTTTCAGTGAATTTAATAGTTTAAAAAACAGCTGGAAAACAATATTTTGAATCAAAACATCTACTATGATCGGATGTAAGAGCGGACTTGTTCTTCTTTCTAATCTCTCTATAAAATATTCTTGGTTGCTGCATACTAATTTGCAAGACATATATCTATGTACGCACATAATCTTAATGTTCAATAAACTTTGAAACTGGCGGATCCCCAGATGAAACAATCACCCTCAACAAACCAACTTCAAAATATCAAAACACAAACTCTATCAAAACGTTTTCAATCAAAACACAGGCATTATAGAAACTTCCTCAATCAAAATATAGACACTGTCAAAATTTCCTCAATCAAAATGCAGACACTGTCAAATGTTTTTCAATTAAAACACAGACACTATCAAAACTCCCTCAATGAAAATACAGACACTATTTAAACTTCATCAATCAAAATACTGACACTATCAAAACCTCCTCGATCAAACCTCAATGAAAATACTGACACTATCAAAACTTCCTCCATCAAAATACTGACACTTTATTCCTATTCCACGGTGTTTGTGAAATCAACTCAATTCCATTGCAGCCACCAGTTAAAGTGAAATTTATTGTTCAACCAATCTACATTATTAAGAGTCGATGATGGACGACTCTGCTAAACAGTGTCAGACCCTCTAGCACACTATACCCTCATAGGCTCTTGATAGTTTTAACTAGGATCAGCCTCAAAATTGTCAAACGGGACGTGCTTTTATAAATATATTACATAGTTTCAAGTATTTCTCAACAAATAATAAAATTAAATTTATAAATGAATTAATTAAATATGATTCAAAATTGACAAAAACGTGCTTTTATAGCCTAATTCTATTGAGTTTAAAGGAAATATACTATTACAGCATAATAGCTTGACACCCGTCGCACTGTTATATTGACTCTTACACAAAAATAATAATTCGTGCAAGTTTTCTACAAAAACGTGAAGTTTAAATAAACCACGGGTAATAAAAAAATTCAAAAGAATTCGAAATCCAATGTAATTACATTATGTGTTAATTCTGTACAAAATCCATTTTATTATCGTAACACATCTGATGATATATATATAAACAACATATTATGGTCACAAACCAAACTACCCATGACCACAGTTAGAACTATTCCCCTACATTTACTCCTCTACGTAGGCTACCACTATGCAACGTCCCCACCACAATAATTTTTGGTGATGTTTCTGCCAGTTTAGCACAACTTTACCACAATCAATCAAATGTTAGTTCAGTAATTACTTCGAAATTTATGTAAATATTTATAATGCTCATTTCAAAATAGACATCCAAGAGAGGAACAAAAGTCAACGTGGAAGTCTTCGAATTCCGTGTTAAAAAAAACAACGTCATCCTAATAACGATCGTTTACAATTATACAAACAGGTCGAACACCCGATGGACACTGTGTGCAACTTTCTTCGTTAAAAACGAAAATCTTCAAGAAACCACCTAATCAAAACACAGCCACTCCATTACCGTTTCTCAACCCGTTTACCTTTACGACATTGCAGGCTCCTTTATCTGTTTCACACGCGTCAACATAGACGAATACAGTTTTCTAAATTGTTATGGGCTAGATATCTACTTGAGGGCGTTATCAGAGGCCTATCCAGCTGCACCCCCGGTAGTAGGAAGTGCAAACTAGGACCGTACCGAAACAGTTCAGGTCGCATTTGTGCTCATGTGCAAAATACATTTGGATTATCTAAAAAAAGTAGTCAAATGGATGACCAATAACATATTCGAAAACATATGCAATCCACAAAATTATTACGAATATTATTATCATCAGCTGACATCAAACACACAAAGAAACTATTTACAAAAGCCGTCTTAAGTTGGTAGACAAATAATTAAAATTGTTTTGCATTTTTATTGCATTTTATGTATAATTAATGTACAAAGCTTACTAAAGTATCACCACAAGGAACATATTTATAAAGTAGACCATTACTGATAATTATTGAACTTACTATCTGCCCTTAAAAACAAAAACGGGCAACTAACAATACCGATATTTAGATTCGCTAAGACACAAGCCTAAACACTGGATTCCCATTGTGAGTGAGCAATACTCTCATTACATGGTAAGTACATGGAAACGTGTAGGTTCTTGGTGTACTTTTTAGCTGCTTTTAAATAGTGCCCAAAATTTGCTTTAAATCCACTACTAACATTGAACTGTGCACCACCTGGGTATTAAATACCTTGCAAGTCACGAACTAAAAAGTTCATGCACTGAATCTTCGCAGACTGTGGTTTTATTTAAACGATACGATTTTGTTCCAGTACGATTGCACACTTGGTATAATATAACACTGGACCGAAAATATTAACCCACTCAATAAAATACAAGCAATCAATATCATTTTTGCGTTAGGCACCCAATTAAATGCTAAAAATAGAACGAAGTTTTGTTGTCCATTTCGATCGTTTTCGTTTATACAAAAAATGATTGCTTGCAACTAAGTGGACGAAATTCAAATGAGTTAATATGAACAATTGTTTACGATTAATCAATATTGTTTTGCATTTTAATTAATTTCGTTTAAATGAAGATCGTTCGAGTTCGTCTGCGTTCGACTATGCATTTAATTCTCCTTGAAACAGCACACCACTCTCGAGCAATGCAATAATGCTAACCATAATCCAGCATAATATTTGAAAAACAACCCAATACATATTCACTGGTTAGTGTTACTACAAACTAGGTAATAATTTTGCTGCCAACGTTATAATTAAAACCAGCGTGCGAAGCGAGCAGTTCCCTCAAATAGCGCACATTTGTGACAAAAACTCTCTCCGTCTTTTTGCCACATAACTCTTCACCAGATAGATAGATTTTCTCAATTTTCTTATTCGACACGTAATAGATAGTACGGAGTTACATATAGCTTTCTGTTTGCGCTGCTCCAATAAGTTACCACCGAAATTCGCACAACACCGACACGACTTGGAGAGATTTTTATTTTGGTATTTGAGATCCAACAACATTTTATGTTATAAGTATTATGACACGATCGAGCAATAGAGATCACAAGCAGAATCCTCTTCATGCTACAGCTTAGCTATTAATCAAACAACTGAAATTTTCAAAATTTTGGAAGTTTTTTGTTAGCGGTTTGCGGGGTTAAATGGTGAAATTATAGAGATTTTTAACCAGCAGCTAGGTGGTGCAAGAAGATATGCGATTGATGGCTGTGTGAAAAGAGGACATCCAACATAAATGGATAAATGGAGAAACGCGCTGAAATCATGGTACAGTCGAACCCCTTGCGCAGGCGATGGAACCAATCGACTCTAAAGGATGTGGTGGTGGTTAACCAGCAGCTAAACACGTTGGTTTGAATGTTTTAACCGTACATTGGGTATGTTATTAATCCTGCGGGAAAGTGGTGGTGTAAAACTTGCTAAATTTTCGAACCAAAAATAGTTAAATATATGCAGAAATTGTGTTTTATAAATTCAGAGAGTTTTGACTTTTCCATCATTGAAAGAAAAAGATAGAACGATTTCGATATGAGGTTACAGTGGTGTAGCGTTGTAATTAATGTATTGCTCGTGTATTATTGTTATTGTGAGACGTCAAACTGCTGAACTATTTAGAACATTGCCATAGTCACTAATCATATTAGCATCACTCGCACACTCTGCTCTTACTGCGGGAATAAGTTATAATATCATAACATACTATATTACAGTATCTAAACTATACTATAGTTTGGAATATCAGAAAATGTCAACAGAGGTGAGATTCGAACCTACGACCATCGGCTTTACGCACCTCTGCTCTAACCACCTGGCTGCATACTCAGCCGACGTAATCTCAAACTAGGATATAAAATATAATTCAAAGCATACGCCCAACTTACTGTTAACAACAAGCTATCGTTTCACTATTTCTAAAACTGTGATCCTTAGGGTTTTCTCTTCGTGTTAAGTGTTATCGTACGGGGCTTCATTCCAATAACAATATTTCAATTTTCATAAAAACCCTTGTAAAATATTGACGACAAGCAATATTATTTGCACTCATAGCAATAATAATTTATTCGCTGGATAAAAGTGGTGAATTAGACAAAAATACATTACCATTAGAAGCATTATAGTATTCTGTTACTCATTATTGCTAGTATAAAAGTTTGACAGTACTTATTTTTGCAGATACTACATCCATACACAGCAAATGGAAAACCCATCCGGGAAAAGGTACTGGAAGTACCAGCTAATTAAAAACTTCTTCATTGAGATCGAACCCACATGATAGATTCGCCCCCACTCCAATGCCGATGGATTCGTTATCTGGTGCTGCTATCCGTTTAAGACGAGAATACATTTTGAACACCTGCATTGTATGAACATCACAACATTCACGCCATCGACATAGAATAGCTCAATTTCCGCATCATGGCTGTCGTTTCCCATAGTTTCCCATTAATCATTTCATGTATGTAGACACTGGGCTACAATGTGTATAGCGTTTGTTGATTAGCAGAAAACAATATCAAATTTCTATGTTAACTGTAAACGAAATAACATGCTGCATAAATTCAAAATCAAAATAACTGTTTCCCAAAAGTAAATCGTTTTTCACATACATTACATAATAAATATAGTCCTTTCAACTTCATGATGAACAAAATTTAGGCTGTTATAATATCTCTATAGCACTGATTTTAAGCAATTCGCACGTGCAAAATTTGTTTCTAATCACCTATTTCGATAAAAAACTGACTAAGCCGAGACAAATCTGCAAAAATTAAGTACGACAAAAAGAGGCCAATAATAACTAAAAAATTTTATTGTCCGACGCTTAACTTAAGACTGCGACATTTGTTGAAAAAACTGAACCAGAATCTATACTTTGGGCATCTCAAAAGCGACAAATATCATCAAAAACGAAATAGCACACTCCCACAAAACGTATTACTTAACATTAGTTACGCTCTTGTTCGAAACCATACATTGAAATTCAGTGAACCATCGTTTCACAAAAAAAACGTAAAATAACCTAGATTGAAAGTCTACGATGAAAATAAAAACGGCTTTCACACTGTCAACGTCATCAGCCTACTTATGAACAATACAAATTCGGGGTCTTTTCATGGATGGCTCGTGTTGCGAACCACCTCCACCGCCGCCTCCAGCAGATGAGCCCGACAGCACGGATGGCGAGCCTTCGCCACCGCCACCGGTGCAATTGGATATTGCCGACACTACTTCGGTCACAAGCGTCGGATGTTGACAGATCATTTTCGACCAACCCTCGGTTTTTATCACCTGAAAATAAATATAAAATTACTAAGTATCGGTTCCTGTGCAGTTGCAATTGGGGATTATTACACCAAACATAAACAGTAAAGGGAGTCGCGGAATTTAAACCAGTCATTTCTTACAGCAATCGTAACATAATCTAGTATTTAATTTTCAGCCAAATTTAAGAAAAAACAAAAACATCCCCTCTTATTTTTGCTTTCCACATCTTCACTCTGAATCGTAAGAGAACTCCGTTATACCCTTGCACTGTTGCATCTACTATAGGCAAATCCTTATTTCAAAATAAAAAACTGTTGGTTTCCCAACAGAACAAAGATATTTATGCAAACCCTGATAGTTTCTCAGCTTTTTATTTCTTAGGAAGTGAACTTTCGGACAATACGAACTTACGCCGAGAGCAATACTACAGCGATACCTCCCTTAATGCACAGAAGGTACTTCCCTAACGCCTGGAGTAACAGATACAATGAATGGAAGGAAACCATTGTTCGACTTGAACAGACGTCATCAAGATTGTAAGTCAATTAAATTGGATATTTTCTGTAAAAATGATGCCTGCGATCATTCACAATATTCTGGGTTAATAACGCAGTTGTTTTAGTTGGCCTTAATTTTACTATTGTTCATTACATTACTTAACTACCTTGCACTTCACACACGTTATAGCTTAATTTAACCTTATGCTAAATGAATTAATAAGATACTGCGTATCATTAACATGATACGTATGCCTATTGACGAAATACCAATATAATATATGTCGTCCACAAGTGTCTATAAATTCAGGCAACGAATTGATTATTTTTGATGCATTCTAAGGCAACACTAAATATTATATCCACCAATTGTGTTCTACGATTTAGCAGCAAATTTAACTTAGGCTTCCCCTCAAACTAACTGCACCTAAAATTAGATTTAGGGCAAACGCACACAGATAGCCACTGAGATAAAAAGTTCTTAAATTAGCATTAATCTGGCGGAATCTCGTAGGCATAGAACAACGAGTATTGTAGTTTATAGATAAAAACAGTTTGCCATTATTATTGTTCTGCAACGATTCTAACTTCGACTTCATTTCTCATTACCTAAGCACTTAAAATTTCTTACTTTCGACGAATGTTGTGCAATAAAACTGATCGCTTCGTGTTTTAGATTTGTTGCACCGTGAAGATCAGCAAGTACGAGGATTCGACAAACTGAGTCGGTCGTTAAGCTTGCCCGCAGTACCTAGAAAAAGTAGAGGAACAATTTTACTTATTTATTAAAACAACAAAATTAAGCTATTTTTAACGGCGTAATATTTACGACGACATAGGTGTGGCGTGAATTAGATACAAGTAGTATAAATATAAAGATTCCAAATTAGCAGCTATGACATTTTGTCCACATGTGGAACAGCGCTGGTAATGTTATACAACAAATGAGCTTTTAACGAATAATAACCAAGCCGTAATAAGTGAGCCCACTTTAAGTATGTACACAATGACTGTACTTAAAACTATCACGTGCTGAATCGTGTAGAAAAATTATTGAAGATTTGGCTTTCGAAATTTAGCGAACGTGTACAATGTCACCGTGAAGTACTAATGCAATTAACGTACGTGTACAGTTCATCAATTTCGCACGACTGTTCGGGTTCATCAAATAATTTGTTGAATCGCATATAACTGTGTTCGCAGTCTCGACTACATTAAAGTAAGCTGTAGAAACGCGATTGCAATCGCTTTTGCACGTTCAAGGGGTCATTAATTTGCTTAAAATAGTGAACTCGAAAAGTACCTACGCGTTGCACGCTGTATCGTAAACCGTGTCCGATTACACAAGGTAAACTCGTGACGAGCTTTTGCTTGACAAACTCATAACCAAGGTGTCCCGCCTGTGAAGTGAATTCACGCAGAGGTTATTACGTATTCATGCGTTGGCATTCTACCTGCCGTAGGTATATTTTGAAAAGGTTATTAATATCCACTGATATTGATGCACCGACCGTTTGTGAAAATTGCGTAAAACAGTCGACCTCCACAATTCATGTGTATGTTGAACATGTTACACACATATTATAAAACTATATAGTGACTATGAACGAACAGTGCCAAAAGGTTGCTGTATCAAACCGCGTCAGCTTAAATATGTAATTCTGACACGAACGTCTGTTTTGAAATCGTGAACTGGCTTGAATGAAACAACTGAATCCTCCAAAATGGGAACCTGGCATTTTTTGGTGCCCCTGGCAAAAAAGAGCGCCCCCCCACGATTGGGGGCATCAAAATTGGTTGAAAGGTTGCTTTAACCTCAATAAGGTAACTTGTGGACCTTTTCTTAGCCTATTTCTTAAGCATTTTAGCGTTTTCGCTGAAAAATATTAAATTTTAAAAATTTCGACCCCCAGTTCACGCCTCCCAGCAAAATTTACAGTTCCGGACCAGGTGCCGCACGGGTTCATGCCCCTTGGCAAAAATTTTAGCGAATAGAGAAGTCGGAACATCTAAGGTGTACTCACGCATAGTACCTTGACTACCCAGATACATTAATATTGAAAAATTCAGTAAATAGTTGTTACGACGGAAAAATATATACTGTGAAATCGTATACTCACCTGATCAGCCATCTCTTTCAATCCGGGCAACGCGAATCGGTCGGAAACAGCGAGTAATTCGGCAGCCATTTCCGACAAATTTGGCGATCGTCCACTGTAGATAAAGTGCAACATTTCGTTCAAAACCTAAAGCAAAATAATCGGGCATAGCACGGTTTCGCTCGAAATAAAATAATTTGAAACGCTGGTACAGTATGCGCAAGAAACGACTGTCGGTTTTCGAGCAAGCACTAGACATTTGTATGGAACCGTACAATTCTTTTTGAAAATAGGACGGCAACTTCGAAACAAAATGATGGAATGCTGCTTTATATATGCTGCAATATAAGCTGCGCGAAACGTTTCAGACAGAATGTACAAGTCTGATCAGCGCTGAGCTACATCCGCAGAGTGCAGAGTTAAGAATTGAATTAGTCATGTTCGTTTGATAACAAAATCGGATCAACCAAATGCAGTCCAGCGACAAAAAGCAAAGCTTTGCCATGCAACAATGACCCATGCAATTACATAACAAAATCCATAATAAAAGTCCTGAAGAGCGTTACAACTCTTAATTTTACGTTAACGGGCAAGATTAAACAAAATGAAATTAATTCAAAATCTATCTATTCCTGTCCTCTCAGGAACTAGTTTTTCAAAGAAATGTTATTAGTTGCGTTCGGCTTCCTAAATCAATCCTACCAGACCATTTTTGAAACCGCACCATGAAATTCTGCAAACAAATGTCAAAGTTATACTTTTTGTCAACCAAAATATCTTAGTAAAACAGAGCGAAAATACGTTGTCCTAAATATCATTAGGCGCTACAGAATTAAATATTAGGGGTGGCGAAGTACACTATTAATAGCCTCGTGGTAAATAAAATAAAGCAGCTACAGCCCCTGATCATAGCGTCACTGTCGAATACACACAAACACATGCCAAAAACTCATCGCCAAAAAATTGAAATTTCGTCGCTCCCCCTCGAGATTTCTCTCAAGAAGCCACGTTTTCGGCCTATTGCCATGTCTTCGTCTCAACTCTAAAGATCTCATCCCCTGCAAGATAAAGGATAGCAACTTAATTCGGTTCTGGGTCTTCGATAAGGTAAAAATGGGCATACTAAGCCACTTGACCTAGGCCCAACAGAAACTAACTTGTACGCTCACCAGATAAGTTGAGCTAACATACGTTAATAAAAGACGGGATTTAATAAATAAAAATTTAAACGGTATTAATACAGTTGAGTAGACACAAAAATGCTATATTGTATTTTGGAGGAGAATGGATAATGAAAATACAATTTTTGATATATTAGCACAAAGAACGAACGAAAACATACATCAGGATCAATATCATCGACTTGAACACACGAATTTTGAGCCTCTTCGGTGTTGTGATCGAGCATCGCTGCAAAAACTGGAGAACGTGCTGACAATATTCCCTGGAAAGTCAATAACAAACCAATAACGGCATGATGCACGATATGGCTATAATGCATATAATAGGAATTATGAAAAAGACAATTTCCTCGTCAAAATCCTAATTTCGCCGAGCCATCGACAATTAGTTGCACCACAACGCTGTAAGTTAAAGCAACATACACTGAATTAGCTAATGTCCAGAACTGCTGGTCCGACAAAGCTGGAGCACTTACTGAAATGATACCTACCGTCATGAAGAGTTTTAACTTATTACAACGAATAAAACACATTAGAAAAATACGTAATGTGGCTATAAAATATAACCAAAAGCAAGTTAATATGAAATGGATTTATCACGTGCGTAATCAGCTTAAGCAGTGTTTCCAAAAAAAGTTGGGATGACACCAATTTCATTTTTGATCCATAACAAGAAAAATGCAGTACTGATAATGAAAATGCGATAAGAACAGTTAATTTCGATATATATTTATATATATACATCAGGGAGTAACCGGAATTCCGGTTCGGCAAAAATCGCGTTCCGGTTGCGGTTCCTGCAAAGAGCAAAACCATACCGGAACGGGAATTCCGGTGTAAAAAATTGTTTGAAATTTTTCACGTTTTTGCTTAATCTGTGGTGCAAACATATGTAATATATATTATACAATGATCAAACTCCAATACAACCGAGCCAAAGAAAAGATTAACTAACCAATTTGCCGTGTGAAACGTAAGTAGGGCACATAATTTTAGCAGGAATTTTTCATAATTACCTGCAGGAGTTTGTTAAATCAAAGCCAGGTGGATGCTTGTAGCAGCTATTTTACACATTCCAGAAGTCTGTGGGATACATTTGAGATTTAACCGGTCCAACTCGGTAACAGATGTGGGCTTACGCAGAAGTACTTAGCCCTGATGCTTGGCTAACATAAATTGCGTACAAGCACCAGCCCGGGTGCGCTTTAAACTTTGTAAATCAGGTGAAACTGAAGTAACGTTATCTGCAACGCAAGCAGAAACTGCTTCCTTGGCAATGAACTGTATTTATTGAAACTGTGCGAGCAGCATCACCTGTGTGTTCTCATGTATAGCATTTTGATTATGAGAAGTTATCATCATTATCATCTAACTGACGGGCACTGTTTGTCCAACGCTAGCCTAAACAGTGTCTCTGAACACTGATCAGAAAATTACCTTCTATCTATTATTTTATCTTAGAATCATATAAACGAATAATTTTAAGTTTGCTACAGAAGAACATGCAACAAACGTATGTGTAGTAAAGGGAGGCGACTGGAGACAGATCGAAAGTGTGTGTATTTCTAGCGCTCCAAGCTTTGTAAGCACATTAGACAAGTCTTTGACGTAGATATACGCAGCGGTGTATAGTGGAAGGCATTTTTTTCGCTCTGAAATCTCCAAAAACCGACATATTTGATCGATAAATAAACATTATTAGCTTCCTCAGTCTCTTTAAAGTTTCAGAAAGGCAATAATACCATCGCAATACATTAAGTTTAATGTAAAAGTTATTTTTAATGCATTTTAAATCCACTATACCTTCATTTCTTCCATCATCTGTTTTACTATATATAAATTTCTAAGACCGGCTCTAGATTCCGAATCCGGATCCGGTTTAAATGGACGGTTCCGGTTACTGGTTCCGGTTCCGGTAAATTTCGGTTCCGGTTATTCCCTGATATACATATATATCAGGGAATAACCGGAACCATCACCCAGAATCGTCTATTAAATCGGATCCGGAACCTGATCTTCAAAATTCATATGTAGTAAAACAGATGAAGGAAGAAATGAAGGTATAGTGGATTTAAAAAGCAGTAAAAAACTTTTACATTAAAAGTAATGTATTGCAACGCATTATTACCCTTCTGAAACTTTAGAGACTGAGGAAGCTAATAATGTTTATTTATCGATCAATATGTCGGTTTTTGGACACCCATTGCAAAAATGCCTTCCACTATACACCCTTGCGATACTGTGTCAAATTGAATGTGAACGCATGGGGCGTAGAATAAACACTTTCGCTCTGTCTCCAGTTGCCTCCCTTTACTACGCATACGTTTGTTACATGTTACATGCTACAACTTGAAATTATTGAGTTATATGGTTCTAGGAGAAAATAAAAGAAGGTAATAAAAAGTAGAGACACTGTTTAGGCTAGAGTTGGACAAACATTGCCCGTCAGTTAGATGATAATGATGATAACTTTCTAATCAGAATGCTATAAATGAGACAAACTGATGCTGCTCGGCTCGCACAGTTTCAATAAATACAGTTCATTGCCAATAAAGCAGTTTCTGGCTGCGTTGCAGACAACGTTGCTTTACTTCAATTTAGTCTGACTTACAAAGTTTACAGCCGCACTGGCTGGTGCTTGACGCAATTTATGTTAGCCAAGCATGCGTTAGGTACTTCTACGTAGGCCATATTCTGTTACCGAGTTGGATCGGTTTAATTCGAACGTACACCGCAGAATTCTGAATGTGTAAAATAGTTGCTACAAGCATCGACCTGGCCTTGATTTCTTAACAAATTCCCGCAGGTTACTATGAAAAATTTCTACTGAAATTATGTGCCCTACTTACGTTTCACATGGCAAATTGATGAGTTAATCTTTTCTTTTGCTTGGTTGTATTGGAGCTTGATCATTGTATAATATATATTACATATGCTTAAATCACAGAGGAAGCAAAAATGTGGAAAATTTCAAACAAAATTTTCGATTCAAACGATTTTCGCCGGAACCTGAATTCCGGTTACTTCCTGATAAATATATATATATTGCAGTGCAGGTAAGCTACATAGAATTTTACTTTAAGATATTTCCGCCGGTGTAGGCCATTCTTCAAAGTGCCAAAAATTGTTTACCTGAGCACCTTATATCTATCCTCTTCACCTTCAAAATGTTGCAAAATAACCCCGAATTCCGGAACTCGAGAAATACAAAAATATAACAATCCTATATTCGTAAATTACCTTGTGTACAAGTATTTCGCGTTCACCGCATACAATCATGAAATCAGTCATTTTCTTCAGCTTGAAAAGTTCAATCAAATCCTCGGCAACCTAAATTCCAGAGTTATACATGTGAGTAATTCCTATACAAATTTCGCTACTACAGAAATAATGTTATAACGCCGTTTAAAAGTCAACACCCAATTATCGTAAATATGATTTGGTCAGTAAAACACAGTGCGTACAGCTACGGACGAAATAATGTCTGAACGCGGACTGAGCCAACTTCGTCCTTCTGAATTCGTTTCTGTGCACTTACTTCTGTGAGTGACGGTATAACGGAAGAACATGACACTTCGTAGCTCACTAATTCCACTGGGGGGTGTGAAAACACATTGACACACACATTTGAGGTGAACTTCCGCGCATTTCGTGGTGGGCATGTCGGACTGAGTTGGTTGACTAAAAGTCACTGATATAACCCACCCATTGAGCGTTTTGTATATTGTTAATAATTTACGCAATATTATACTCATACCTTATGACTTCTTGTTAAAACTAAGACCAACGCAAATAGCGTACAGTCCATTTCTTCCCATCGTCACAAATATAGTACGATTGAAAATTTGAGATATGTAAATGATGATCATTACCTTCTTTTTTATGTTTCGTATAATCGTATTATTTTGGCGCGTTGTTACACCGCTTCGGGTAAAACTTTACGGCATCTATTCTATGTTCTGGAGCTAGTGATTAACCAACTACTACATAAAGATAACAGACGAGCGAGCAGACCAATATGGCTTTACGTCAGTCCAGTATTTCTTGTTAAATCATTTATATATATAACATTCAATCTATTTATGTCCCAATTAATAAATTGCGCACACATAGTAAACACAAACTCCTACAACAACTTACCTCAGCCCAAACACAAACTCCTATATACAACAACTTACCTCAGCCTCACGAGTTTCGACTTTGTTACCTTTATGATAGCTGCACCGTGTAATCGTGTCGAATGTTATATTAAGCTCACATTGCAAGCTTAGTTCGTCTGAAAATATTAATCAGATATGTTAGAGTCAGGGAATAACCTGAACCGTCCATTTAAACCGGATCCGGAACCTGGTCTTCGAATTTTATATATAGTAAAAGATATGAAGGAAGAAATTAAGGTATAGTCGACTTAAAATGCATTAAAAATAACTTTTACATTAAACTTAATGTGTTGCCATGACATTATTACCGTTCTGAAACTTTAAAGAGACTGAGGAAGCTAATAATGTTTATTTATCGATCAATATGTCGTTTCATTGGACACCCAGAGCAAAAAATGCCTTCTACCATACACCCTAGCGTATACTGCGTCAAACTGAATGTGCTTACAACGCATAGAGCGAAGAATAAACGCTTTCGCTCTGTCCCTATTCGCCTCCCTTTACTACACATACGTTTGTTAGATGTTGTTCTGTAGGAAACTTGAAATTATTGGTTTATATGATTCAGGAAAAATTAATAGATAAAAAGTAATTTTCTGATCAGTGGTAAGAGACACTGTTTAGGCTAGCGTTGGACAAACAGTGCCCGTCAGTTAGATGATAATGAGGATAACTTTCTAATCATAATGCTATAAATGAGACAAACTGTTATACTGCTGACACAGTTTCAATAAATCCAGTTCATTGCCAAGAAAGCAGTTTTTGGCTGTGTTGTAGATAACGTTACTTCACTTTAATTTCGCCTGATTTACAAAGTTTACAAGCGCACTGGCTGGCGCTTGGCGCAATTTATATTAGCCAAGCATACGCTAAGTACTTCTATGTAAGCCATACTCTGTTACCCAGTTAGACTGGTTTAATTCGAACGTAATCCGGAGACTTCTGAATGTGTAAAATAGTTGCTACAAGCATCGACTTGGTTTTGATTTGTTAACAAACTGTTGCAGGTTATTAAGAAAAATTTCTACTGAAATTATGTGTCCTACTTACGTTTCACACGGCAAATTGCTTAGTTAATCTTTTCTTTTGCTTGGTTGTATTGGAGCTTGATTATTGTATAATATATATTACATATTTTTGGATCAGAGATGAAGCAAAAATGTGGAAAATTTCAAACAAAATTTTTAAACCGGAATTCCGGTTCCGGTGTGGTTTTTGCCCTTTGCCGGAACCGCAACCGGAACCGGAATTCCGGTTACTCCCTGGTTAGAGTATAAACTTTTGTGAAGCCATGTAACACACGTCCCAGCTACATACATTGAAAAACTTTGCTGTGAATCAATTAAGAGGCACAATCTTCGAAAGTAAAAAAGCAGTGAAAATTGACTGGATGACCTATATATAATACAAGATAACAAATTCATTCGACCACTCTCTATCTTATGTAAAATTTATATTGAAAGAAAAAATGTTGATGGACGAATTAGTCACGTCAAAACTAACGGCATAGCTACTATTTTAGAGTAATTTAGAGCTCAGCATCAGATTTACACCATATTTGCACAATTTCCAGCAGTGAAAATAATTTGTCTACGAAAAAATAGTTTACCAAAATACTGGCTTTGAAATAGCACGATATTAAAAACCCAAAGAAAATAATTAGAGAGACAATCTACAAAATGTATAGGCAGACAAAATCTTATCCGGTAAGGAAAATGAACATATTCACTATGGCCGTGATAACTTAACATCGTCCTTATTAAACAATTCATAGGCGACAAGATAAGAGCTGTAACTTACCCAAGGTTTTTTTTCAGAACTCATGCTGCGCTAAAATGTGTTTTTTGAAATTTACCTGTTTTTTTTTTATTAACTCGCAAATACCTTGTTTTAGCGTTACAGGGAAGGTCAAGCAATGATAATTATCCGGCTACTAGCAATTTTATATTAATTCATGCATTATATATTTATACAGTGGACCTGGGAGAACTGGAATCATGGCACTTTCATGATCAATGCAGATGTACCATAGTTATAAACATGGTCAGTTTATAAGCATTCAGCGTTTAAAAATTTTGTTTTGTAGCCTTATAATTAAAGAGTTCAGTTGTGCTAAATTTTGTGTTTTTTGAAATTTTACTGTGTTTATGTACTAAGAAAACCACAAAAAAACACTGAATTGACCTTCCAGTAACCTCAAACAAGAAGACACGATTTCAGTATTAACAAAAGACAGAACGGTCAAAGTTGATCCTCGCTAGATAGGCTAAAGACTAGTACATTTTCAGTAAAAAAGATACATATATAGCGTAAAGATGTTTGTCACACTCTTGATATCTCGTATTTCATGTGTGTCCTCATGTCGTATTTATATGCTTGTCATAGCTTTATAACTTGAACTAATCGGTAGCCGGTTTGTCGCGCATATTTCAAGCTAAGTTCCACATAGTTTTTAATTTATAAGCCTACCATTGGGCTGAAGATGATTCAGCAGCAAATCGCGACGAATATACTCGAAATATCCATGCAACTGTTGCTGGCCAGTATAGATTGTCGTCGTAATTTCTTCATTGCGCGTATTCATGACCGTAAATTTCGCACGATATTTGGTGTCATTTTTGTTACAAAATACTTGAAAAAATGTAAAATCCTTGTTCGATTCTTTGTTACCTTGAGGATGAAGTCGAATTCTGAAATTAAGCCAATTGCGTAATGTAAATAAATATATACTAGTAATGGTCGTGCTGTGCAGTGGTTAACGCGCAGGTCTCACAATAATGATGTCGCGTTTTCAAACCCTCCTATGCGCATAATCTTCTTGGGCAAGATACTAAAAACGATGTTTCAATGCAACCCCCTGTAAAATGGACGCGAGATTGCTAGAATGGTAACAGAGTTTCCGTGTCGGAACTGGCATCATCCCAACAGTTTGTGCTTCGACAACTCTGACTGCGATTGCCTCCAAACGGGAGACCAGCACTCAAACCCTAACTACAACTTGGGGACATTAATACCTTTAAAAATTCACACGACCACATGTGGAACGACCGTGGCTAGCCTGCACTCGCTGATCATTCCAAGGTACCAAATTTTTGAATCATCTTCAAAGTCCCAGAAAAGTACTAAACAGAACAATACAATTAAGGACAACGTTATGCCCATTCTAAATTGAGAAACTTCTGAAATTTCATAAATTTCGTGGCCAACATTTAACACCGTTCAACCCACCGCAGCATTCAAGGTTAAAGACATACCAAAGCGAGGTTTAAAATAACGAGAACGCTGTTTTTGCATGTTAAACAACTTTATAAGTCGATCGTTCTCCAATAATAAGCAAGAAAACAACTGTCAAATTTTTGAAAATTTAACTTTTTACTACATCTTAAGAAAAGCAATTTTCCAGACTGATGGTAAAGATTTCATCCCAAAACAATTAATTCTAAATACTTTCACTACAAAAAGCACAACAAACAACAGATACACTACATTCAATATAATATATGTGTGAGTAAACTTAAGATGACCCTACCAATCATCCTATTTTGTCATTACCGGTTCGAATCGCAAACCAATGTTACGGAAAAAGGCTTAACTTCATTCGTTTTTTCGCTAACCGAAAATTGGCAAACTCAAATTCAAGTGCCAGAAATTAGACCTTGTGTTCGAACAGAATTTCGACGATTTCAATGTGAATGAATTCTGTTCCACAATGCCTCATCATTTAAATTTGGATTATTCAGTGTTCGCTACCAAATTTAATGCAAAACGATCACGTCACAATCAAATCGATCCTATAGTTAAGCTCCAGGCGTTAGCGAACAAAACTGGTTTAATTCAAACCGACAAATTTTTGTTCTCTAAAATTTCGGTTATTTTATTTGAATTTTCGCGAACACACATATTTCAATCGCGAGCGCTATGTTTGCGAACAGTTTTACGCAGAATTTCAGTTCACCAAAAAGCGTGCCTTAACAAGATTTGAAGTTTTGTGCAAAATTACAAATAGGGTGGTTTGCGGGACCACCTTAAGTTTAATCACGCAATATACCTGAAAACAACATTTGTATCTTGCGGCAACGGCTTCACTGTAGTTTCAAGATACCGACATTCGCATTGCGAAAAACCTTAAAGCAATAAAGCACCAATAAGGCAGCGTTCCCTTTGTTTGCACTATTTTAGCAATTAAGAATGCTAAATACTCAGTCGTTACGGTATCTAAAAATTAAATACTCATTGGTTCATCAGTTCATGCTCATTGGGACGATACAAGTTAGTTGCGAACAACTGGGAGCCTCATTCGTTGACATTAATGCGCACAATGACTGATAGCAAAAGTGTGCTGACTACAACGACGAGGGATATATATATGTACATACGTATGTAACAATTCCTACGGGTTTGTATTTATAAACCACACTGTTGCTTGAAGCGAAAAACATATTGACGTAGATGATGTGGTACGATTCATAACAAGCAATGAAAAAGTTTTAGCCACCTACTCCACCCAGCTTAAGCATACGAATTGCTACGATATACAGTTTATGTATGCATAACGGCTTCGACTTACAACTGTAGTCGGACTGATCCCATTTCAACCAACACAGATACCTCCCTCACAACAAACCAAAAAAAATTTGACACACTACTGCAGGTGATAGTATGCTGGTGAGTTCGAAAGGTTTAAGATAATTATTAAAAATTATAAATGGATCATCAGGAGGATTAAATCAGATGCCGAAGCAAAATAACAAATAAAATTCTACCTAATAACCTTTTGAGTCTGTTTGGTGATAACGCTAAATACTGGCAATGCTTGAAGAATGCAGAAAATTTTGATCCAGTCAATAAAACAAAGCTTAGATAAATAGCCAATATATATTATTTTAATCCACACTTTCTTAATATAATTAAGCATCCTAAACTATTTAGTGCATCAGATAGAAAAAACAATGATAATATTTGTGTTTCCGAAACATGGTTTGCTCCCTTTAACTCTAAGTATAGCCCTTTCGTAAAAACAATGATTCCTTTGAAACGGAGGGGGCGAAGCAAGCGGAGTTTCCACTGAACATGAAAGGGGAAAATCGTGAAAAATTCTTTTGTCTGATTCATCTTCGGGATGGATTTCGACAAATTTTTATTCGACGGCAAAAGTGACGAGGATGTGCCCTCTAGTTGAACGCAAACGGCAAAGACACCACTTTCGGGATTAATTCGGCAAAAACAGGTTTTACGGGTTTTTTGTCAATTCTGGTCATATGGGTATCAGTGTTTCGCGACAAGCTCCATACCGAGGTCACCATACAGAAATAATGTAAGGTCTTTTGAGGGGAGGAAAAAAGAAAAAAAAAATGTTTTGAAAAGAGGAGAAGAATATTTTGATTTTGATAGAGAAAATGTCGCATTCGCAATAGGCATGAGCATGACTTGCAGCTCCTTCTAATAGCGTTTGAAAGGATAAAATTTTATATTCTGGAAATATAATAGAAGGATATAAAACGAGACGAGACCCCAGTGACGATAATATTCTGTAGACGCTTAATAGAAACTTCGATTATAAATATGCAAAAAATCTGATGATAATTTATATCACCCATTATTAATCCTATTCAAGATTTTATATATATATTTTCACCTGGACCCACGGTTGTTGGGGCCCTCAATGCTGATCACTATCACATATAATATATATATATCAGAGAGTAACCGGAATTCCGGTTCCGGCGAAAATCGTGTTCCGTTGCGGTTCCGCAAAGGGCAAAAACCATACCGGAACCGGAATTCCGGTTTAAAAATTTTCTTTGAAATTTTCCAAGTTTTTTTGCTTCATCCTGTAATTCAAACATATGTAATATATATTATACAATGGTCAAGCTCCAATAATGCCAAGCAAAAGAAAAGATTAACTAACCAATTTGCCGTGTGAAACGTAAGTAGGGCACGTAATTTGAGCAGGAATTTTTCATAGTAACCTGCAGGAGTTTGTTAAATCAAAGCCAGATTGATGCTTGTAGCAGCTATTTTACACATCCAGAAGTCTGTGGGATACGTTTGAATTAAACCGGTCCAACTAGGTAACAGAGTATGGCATACGCAGAAGTACTTAGAGTATGCTTGGCTAACATAAATTGCGTCAAGCACCCGCCAGTGCGCTTGTAAACTTGGTAAATCAGTCTAAATTGAAGTAAACTAACGTTATCTGCAACGCGGCTAGAAACTGCTTTCTTGGCAATGAACTGTATTTATTGAAACTGTGCGAGCAGCATCACAGTGTGTCTCATTTATAGCAGTCTGATTAGAAAGTTATCATCATTATGATCTAACTGACGGGCACTGTTTGTCCAACGCTAGCCTAAACAGTGTCTCTGACCACTGATCAGAAAATTACCTTCTATCTATTATTTCCTCTTAGAATCATATAAATCAATAATTTTAAGTTGCCTGCAGAAGAACATGCAACAAACGTATGTGTAGTAAATGGAAGCGACTGGAGACAGAGCTAAAGTGTGTATTCTACGCTCGAAGCTTTGTAAGCACATTCGATTTGACGCAGTACGTATACGCAATGATGTATAGTGGAAGACATTTTTTTGCTCTGAATGTCCAAAAACCGACATATTTTATCGACAAATAAGCATTATTAGCTTCCTTAGTCTCTTTAAAGTTTCAGAAAGGCTATAATACCATCACAATACATTAAGTTTAATGTACAAGTTATTTTTAATGCATTTTAAATCCACTATACCTTCATTTCTTCCATCATCTGTTTTACTATATAGAAATTTCGAAGACCAGGTTCCTGTTCCGGATCCGGTTTAAATGGACGGTTCCGGTTGCTGGTTCCGGTTATTCCCTGATATATATATCGGCTTTTGGAAGGCTGAAAACACTTATTTAGTTAACGGGTTTTCAGTGGGTTTAGGGTCACAGAACCGATGTCCAGAATATAGTTTTTCTTCAGTTGTTTGGTTACGCATTAAGTACAGAGCATCATGAATTGTATATATAGATTTTTTGGTATACTGAATACGATGGTTTGCCTAGCTAGAGTACTGCAGCAGTGTTTTATGCCCTTCCAAACGTTTTCGTTTGGGATTAGGGTCACTGAACCCGGTTTCCTGAACATAGTCGGTCTTCAGTAGTTTAGTACATGCATCAAAAATAGTCGATATATAAATTTTTAGCACGCAGAAAATGGTTATATATTCGGTTATATATACACCAGCAAGTATATTTTATGCCTTCTCAAAAGCTTGCAACGGGTTTAGGGTTACTGAACCAGATGTCCAGAATATAGTCTGTCTGCAGCTATTTGGATACGTATTGCGCACAGGGCATTAAGAATTGTCTATACAGGTTTTTCGGTAGGCTGAATGTTGTTGTTATCGATTGACCAGCAAAAATACTTCATGCATTGTAAGATGTTCTATGTGGGTTTAGGGTCGACGAGATTTTACGTTTTTCAATGGGTTCAGGGTTCCAGGATGGTATATATACATCACGCACAGCCTATTACCTACAGATGATTACTCAAAATGATAACTTATAAATGAAACCACACTCGTTCCGTTTCACTCTCGCATGCGAGATAGGTACTAGTGGTTCTAGATACAGATCATAAAATGTATTAATCTTAGTAATCAATCAATATAGTTAGTACCGTATCTGCACCCGCAAACGATTTTGGCGAGTACGTCTGTAGTCGTTATAAATATAAAACACAAGCATATATAGTGGTCTACTGTGTCTACCGAGCTCCCGGTTCAACTACGGTGAATGATGAAAACTTCAAGAAGACTTGTTGACCACACGTACTAGCCTCTCTGACACACTCAAACATATATATTCGGAGATTTCAATTTTCCAGGAATAAATGAGAATAGTATATATGACCTGGGCAAATATATAGCCTTAATAACGTTATGAATATCGTATACAAAAACAAGTGGTAACAACTAGTGATGTAACTTCATTTCACAGAAGCCAGTCCGCAATATCACTGATGAGATTCACTCTGTGGTTTAACGTGATTTCGGAATAGCGGGGTTTGAAAGACCCTATTTGGCCGACAGTGAACCCTATACCGATAATTAGCATTTCAGTATAAATAATATCAGTTGATAAAAACTAAAGAAGATTAGAACGCTCTTCCCCATCACCATGTAAAACTGCCGAACGTTGTTTTTGTTTTGAACCAGCACCTTGGTGTCGTAGGATGGTTTTCGTGTGGTTTCGGGAATGGTGGCTGTCTTGCCATTTTAATTTAAAGGGCAGCAGCAAAAAGAATTATTATATATATATTAAGGAAACTTCTGTTACGCAACGTTTTTGTTTGTTTGCGCCACGTAGGGCATCCTGGACGATGAGATGATATAATGCAGCCACGTAAACTGAAAGTTCTAAACTAGAAACTACTATATATATATATACTACTAAATAAACGACGAAACTACTCTATATATATATATTTTGTGCCATATTTTGCCGGGGGGCCAATTTTTTTGCCCGATTTTGTCGCGTTGAGACGTTTATTTTTCTCAGCAGGGGACGTTGAGCCGGGGGTGCACGAATTTTTGCCGGAGATATATACCTCCGTTTTGCCGGGGGCAGCCTAAAATGCCTCCCCCCCACTTTGGACTAGCCAGATACATATATACAGTACTATAAATATATATATATCAATAACACTGCTGCAAACTACAGCCAGAGTTGCTGCTATTATTCTTAGTGTACATGAAGACAAACGTGTGCCATGAAAACAAAGTTACAAGAACGCAAGTATAACCGCTAAATTATACATAATTTATTGAGCGTCTTCTAAATTAAGAGAGGACCGGTCCGGATGCATCTATAGTCACAGCTATTTGATTTTGATACTAGACGCAATAATACACTCGACTTTATGTTCACAGCAGCGAGCAAATGCAGCCTGGTCAACTGAGGCCAGGCCGAGTCCGCCCGTTTCCCGTACAACAGATCGCTTTTATGTACCTAATTATTCTAAATATTCTCGTTCGTATATCACGAACCAATCGCAACTCTTCATAAAAAAACTTAGTACGAATAAAACCATAGGTAATAAGAATGCACTGATACACTCTCTTAATTTCGAAATGGATGGCGACCTATCATCAAACACCATATAGGGCAATTTTGAGATATAGCCAGTCATATGAGAAAAATATCTATGAATGTCGTAAGAGAAAATCAGTTTGGGCAAATACTAGAATAATCCGAGAACTGACTAAAAAGCTAACCACGTGCTGGTGGTATAAGCGAAGCAATTCTCATCATGCTTGTTTGTGCTAGCAAGCACCCAGCTATGTATCATTCAGGCATTTGTTGTGCCGCTGGTCGTGCGAATGAATTTGGCGTCCAATGCTAAAATCAACGTAACGGTTCTATTAACCTATGCTAGCCGTGGTAAACGAGACCCAGTAGACGCGGGCCCCTTCCTTTGGTCGTACGGGACCGAATTATTTTCTGCTTGTGAGGATGCCCAGCTTCAATATGAGTACGTTCCTTCAGTGCTGAATCACTGCTCGACCGTCCTATCCAGCAGAACCTATTGCTGCAAATCCTAATACTGTTTGTTTCCACGCAGAAATCGTTTTGACAGCTCTCAAAAGTTTAAATATCATTTGCCCATGCGACATACCAATGATTTTGTTATCGAAATCCGCCTATTATATAGCAAAACCGCTGGCCCAATTATTCACCATAATGTACCGCCGGCGTGGAAGAGAAATATAATACGACAGATTTACAAGTAAGCACAAGACCCTGTTTAAACATACTCACTCGTACGGTTCATCCCCCGCTTGATCGCCCAACAATACTCATCAGTGCAAAGCATTTGATCAAAGATTCGATAACACCCTATCCATGCGCCTGATAATATAGCACTATCAGGGCTGAAAATACCACCAACACAAATCGCATGTTACAGCCAGATTTATCCATAGAAATCATGCAGGGAACGTTTAAGCTGCGACGCCGAACCAGCCATTACAACTTCTTCCGACACAATATTCCACAAGCGTACCACTCGCTGACTAAACAAATGTTCTCTACAATTAAGTCGAAATTTGCGCAACAGAGTGCAACAATGGTGTATTTATCCTCGGGCTTCTGTCACCTGGAATAACTTTCGCCAATCGTAATCGACGAGGCCCATAAACATAGCGAAGTTTCTCCCTATGTCCGATGTCCGGGTTATTATGCCGAAGCATTGTGTGTAGGCTGGCCATGATGATTGACCTTTACACCACCCATCATCTTATCCGCCTAGACCAAAGTCTAGTACCTGTTTAACGCATAGGTACTGCGAAACAATTGTGGCTGAGTCCCTTGCCCAAGGAGATTAGCGCGACCATTGGATTCGAACCCCTGACTTAGCGATTATGAAGCAGGCGCTCTAACCACTCGGCCACTGCGCCTCCAAAGAAACAATTATTCGATGAACATTACTAACAAATCTAACCACAAACAATCTGTTACATTCGTCACAACGTTGCTTTCTGTCACGCAAGAGCATTATTGCTCAACACTTGTAATTCTTAGGACAAGTGTGCGAGACCGTGGACGAGATAGATCGGGTCGATGCCGTTTTCTCGATTTCAAAAAAGGTCTGACCAAAATTATCTATGAGGTTCCAGAATATTTAAGCCCTAGGATTAAAGCGGTAACCTGTTACCATGGATTAAAGACTTTTTGAGCGTCCGCAGTCAGATTTTCAAAATTGGCGATCACATATCACTAATCACATGCAGTGGTTAGTGGAGCTCAGGGTTTTTTCAAAACGGACCCTGCGTCCAGCAAATTTTTTTGGTCCAGACCTTAAACTCTGAGTCCAGATTTACAATTTGTGGCTCAAGAATTTCACGAATTTTTACACAAAAAAGAAACGTAACTTCGAAACGCAATTTTACATTATTACAAATATATACATAAATTATTTTCTGCCAGGATAAAGGACGAGGGCCATCAATGAAACCAGCAGTAAGCAACTATGTACACAGTAAGCACGAACGACTAAACCCCTGCACTTTGCAATAGAATTTATTTACAAATCCTATGTCTCCGAGACCGAAACTCTTCTAGGTCAAGCTAGGGTCCAGCAAAATTTGTTTTGGGTCCAGACCCACCTGTGAACCCAAAAAAACCTAGGTGGTGCTGCTCACTCTTACAACCCCTTCTCTTTGCAATATGCGGCAACTACCTTGACAACGAACTAAGCTATAATGCACCCTACAAATGCGAAGGTAACAAAATCAAATCGCGACGTTGTATATGCATGTGTTTTGGCAGAAATAATCCAGCGAATAAATATTAATTTGGACTACCATGGAAATCAAAGACTCGGGAGTTGACGTTGGACAAAATCTTAGTTTTTCACCTCACTGTGCTGAAATTCCCAAAAATACTGATGGCATGGTCAGTATGATACGTAGAACTGTCCAAAACCTCACACGCAGGCCGCTGCTAAATCTCCACAGTGGTCTTGTTAGGCCAGTCTTATAAAGTCCCACGGTTGTATCTGTTCCATATCACCTGAAACACTTTGTGTTGGAGGCATTTCAGTGTCGAATGACGAAAGTGGTGCTGTATACATTCGAACTCTGCCATACGAAGATCACCTAAAATATTTGAAATTATAATTCCTGCAAGCCAGACATCATCGCCCGGACCTGTTCTTTATGTTGAAATTGGACCATCATGAAAAGGTTGATATCGCTTGGTCACATTTCTTCATCTTGGTAGAACCTTGTCATAATATCAGAGCTCATCCGTGGACTTTCAGTTTACTCCATGCATATACGTTAATTGCAGGACCGATTCTTCTGCCCGCGTCGTGTGCTTCACTCTCGAAATAACTTTGATGCGCCAATCGTTCTTCAACAAACTGTGCAAGGCTTCAAAAGGCAATCCTCAAACCCGTCGGTCCTTTCAGCCAGGCATGATGACCTGGTCAACTGAACCAATTATGGCTATTTCCCGCCGACCGATAGTGGGGTTCGTACTTAGTTCATCGTCAACTCATTGTTAAATAGCGAACAATTCAATTCAGATTATGGACAACCTGACGATGCCTGCGTCTACGTGAGTACTAGTCATGTTCAGCTCTAATAAATAAATGACAAATCATGATCGGCGAAGTTGTGAAGCTTCTCACAATCTGCAAATAATTCAACCAACCAAACCAGTAAATATCGATAAAATGAAACGTACAATTGCGGAAGACAATGTAGTATTTTTGCCCAAACAGCTAAGACAATCCATATATATAGTATATATTTTTTGTAATGCAATATATCACATGCTATTGAATATTATTAATCAGCTCACCTTTAACGGTCCAAACGTGTGTATGTTTCATCGACTTGACCTCGGTGCACGACCAACTATCGGCAGCGCGGGCCGCAGTCGACGGGTTAACCGCTTCCGACATTAAGATTACTCCGGTATCTTTCTGCCGAAACGACTCCGCACCAAATAAAGCAATATCGATTCCAATTGGAAAGTGCAATATTAAGATAAACTATTGATTGGTTTAGTAAGTCTTTGAAAGATTTAATTGTATAGGTACGTCGAATTACTTTATCATACACCAAGAATTACACTTGTTCAAATATGTATACCCCACACTCCAAAATATCTACCTTATTGCAACTAATACTAGATTCCTGTTTTTAATACAGTGGTGAGATTTTCAGAATCGAATAAGCATCATCGAATCCTTTACAGTATGTAGTCACTATCTTACTGCAAAATGTTTGAAAATCGTAGAAGCCAGGCATACGTATAAGGATTAATTCCAGTGATTATATTCGTCCGTCAGTCTGTGAAAAATGGTCTTCTACTAATATGGCATGATATGACTACGTAATAGTTCTGGTATGGGTTACTCGATGCACCGGTAAATGACGTCGAATTTTTTGGACAATCGAGCTCAAAGGTCATGCGGCTAACCTCCGACTGCACTTATCCTGATACTCCTTGGCATAAAACTGTGTCGCCCCACAGAACAATCCTACACATAAAGTAATGTTATCTTCGTGATTGGCTCAGCTCGAGAAATAGCTCCACGACTTAGATATCATGCTCAACTGTGAGGTCAGGGTCTGTAATTCATATCTTTGATTACGTAGCAAAGTCTCATCGCTCAATCCCCGACGCTACTTGGTATTGCCACTGGGCAAAAAACTTTATACACAAGTGGCCGAGGTATACCCTAAATCGGGATTACCGATCAAGTTCAGATATAATTATATAAATAAATATATATACAATGTGCGTATATAACTTAAATATAATACTGCGTTATATGCGCAACAGTATAATTTGGTCTCACCGATAGGTGCTTGATTACGAAACAATTGAAAAACGGAATGCGAGATGAAAGGTTGGGCTGCGGTGGGTGACATTCGAACCCGCGACCGTCTGCCATTGAATTTGCAGGTATATCCTATACAACTGAGTTACTCCTGCGCGACATTTCAGCAGTTATAAAGCTGAAACGCTAAATATATTCGACATCCCCGTCTTTTACTAAGATCTACCACTGGCATTTATTATTCCATACAAATTAATTATATATATCGGAATAACCGAAACCGGAACCGCCCATTTAAACCGGATCCTGAACCTGGTCTTCGAAATTTATATATAGTAAAACAGACGATGGAAGAAATGAAGGTATAGCGGATTTAAAATACATTAAAATAACTTTTACATTAAAGTTAATGTATTGCAATTGTATTATTGCCTTTCTGAAACTTTAAAGAGACTGAGGAAGCTAATAATGTTTATTTATCGATCAAATATGTCGGTTTTTGAACATTCAGAGCAAAAAATGTCTTCCACTATACACCATTGCGTATACTGCGTCAAATCGAATGTGCTTACAAAGCTTGGAGCGTAGAATACACACTTTCGCTCTGTCTCCCTCCAGTCGCCTCCCTTTACTACACATACGTTTGTTGCATGTTCTTCTGTAGGAAACTTAAAATTATTGGTTTGTATGATTCTAAGAGAAAATAATAGATAGAAGGTAATTTTCTAATCAGTGGTCAGAGACACTGTTTAGGCTATCGTTGGACAAACAGTGCCCGTCAGTTAGATCATAATGATGATAATTTTATAATCAGAATGCTATAAATGAGAAACACTGTGATGCTGCTCGCACAGTTTCAATAAATACAGTTCATTGCCAAGAAAGCAGTTTCTAGCTGCGTTGCAGATAACGTTAGTTTACTTCAATTTAGACTGATTTACCAAGTTTACAAGCGCACTGGCGGGTGCTTGACGCAATTTGTTAGCCAAGCATACCCTAAGTACTTCTGCGTAAGCCATACTCTGTTACCGAGTTGGACCGGTTTAATTCCAACGTATCCCACAGACTTCTGGATGTGTAAAATAGCTGCTGCAAGCATCGACCTGGCTTTGATTTAACAAACTCCTGCAGGTTATTATGAAAAATTCCTACTCAAATTATGTGCCCTACTTACGTTTCACACGACAAATTGATTAGTTAATCTTTTCTTTTGCTTGATTATTGGAGCTTGATCATCAATATATATTACATATGCTTGGATTACAGGATGAAGCAAAAAACGTAGATTCAAAACAAAATTTTTAAAACGGAATTCCGGTTCCGGTATGGTTTTTGCCCTTTGCCGGAACCGCAACCGGAACACGATTTTCGCCGGAACCGGAATTCCGGTTACTCCCTGATATATATATTATTTTACAATCTCGCAAACAGTAGTTAAGCCCGCTCACCAACCACGCGTGAGAGGTAAGGGGCGCCGGCGCAAGTATGAATTCCGTAAGGTGACAGGAGAATCCGACATGAAAGGCCGCCCACCGTCTACCACTGGATCCGTCGGCATTCACTCTGCACTGAGAAAGCTTTAGCATACGTGTATATATATACGTATCGTTTTCGACATGAGCGCTTATTAAACATACGGAAATACAAAATACACCCGCAGTACATTAAAGAAACAGTAGTTGTAATTTTCACCACATATTAATGGCTTCTCACAAATGTGGAAACTTGGGACCTACTTGCTAAATGGAGGTCTAGGTGTGTCCGGAAACTGCGAAATTTCGTGAAAGCCGCCATGTCTTTTTCATCAATTCCACGATAAAGTGTTACACGGCTTCTGATCGCGTATTTTTTCACAGACTAGAGAAGTCGACGCCCGAGCGGAGACCTTTCAGAAATAATTCGGTTTTAGAATTCGTGTTTCAAGTTGAAATTTTGCGGTTACTTCCTTTAGGATTTTTCATCTAATGGCACACGACTTGTTATTGGTAACTTAAAAACATAACAGCGTAAACTGTAACTGTTTAAATCATAAAATAAGTTTCAAGAAAACAATGCTAAGAGAAATGTTTTTACATTGTCGTGCCCTAGAACTTGCCGAATTTGTCGCCTACGACGTAAGTAAAATTGTGTTAATCATAGTCAGCTATCCAAGCCGTATGGAATTACCTATAGCCTCATATACGTAACCACCAACGTACAGATAACTGTAAAAATGCCATAATTTCACAATTTTGCAGTAAAATCGGAAAATCTGATACACATGGTTTTTAGGGTTGTAATATTTTCATGAGTTGTCGTTTTTAGTGCGGATTGAATTGCATATGAAAAAGTCTTTACTGTGCTGCTCGAAACTCTTATAAAAGTCTACTTGGTGTTCACAGTCTGAAGCTAACGATAAAGTGACTTTGCCCCTCCCCGGAAATAGAAAATTTCCGTGGACTGGCTAAAAACAGACCTTCGCGGAAATTTTTGGAACTTGTTCGGACAACTGAACAGTGTATATACAAATGGTGTATAATGGTTTCAATACTGAGCACAATTTAATACGTATTGCTTCACGGACATCATTTACTGCAATCTGCTTATCTAGTTTTTATTTTTAAAGACTTCCCAGAATTTCCGGGGGACGTACCCACTAAAAAATTAGAGTATAGTATTACAAAAATGTTAAGATCATTCAGATATATAAATCATGTAGGTATTGAATCGTAGCGAGTGCACTGACACAGGTTACCTAAAGTGCTGTCGATATTCAAACAAAGCTGTGCGAAACGACGATATTTCATATAAACTCTATCCTGTAACATTCGAATGGGTTCAAACTAGATTCATCCGCTAACGCATTCAATAGTTGAAAACCTATCACATCGCTACGTTCAGACGCTAGGAAAGTATAAATTTATACGTTAAAATCAAAAAAGTAGCACAACGCGACATATATATGATGCACCATATTTTTGAAACTGAGCCAGTGTAGCGAATGGAAATCCATCAACTAGCGGCCAACGGAGCAATAAGATTTTGTCTGTTTATGTCACCCATAATCATCACTGAATTCATGTAGTTTCATATTATTTAACCCGTGTAAGGAAATCTAATTGAGTTCTTAGCTGCTTGTGACTCACCTGCTCATTTTGATGTCCTACCCGAAATCCGATAACTACGTTTTCGAGATAATAGTGCAACATTTTGGTCCCAAAAAAGAAAATTTTAATATTACCACACTATCCACACTCACCATTTCCTTTGTTACTCAAATAGTTTGTTTACATGTTTTCGCAAACCTACGTATCTACTTAATGCTAAAATATACAAAAGCAAAATATTATTTAGATCGAATTTTCGGGAGACGGATCTTACCAAAGACGCTATGAAATACCAGCATGGAACAGGTCTAAAATACAATACACCGGTATATATCATACATAGATAGATAAATATACTCGAGGTGAATACTATATACTATTTTCTAGGTGAATCTAATGCGAAAGCCCCTTTCTAGCACCCTAATAAATGTGATTACGCACTTTTATTATTGACCTAAGAATTCCAAAAACTACGAAAAAATCCTAGCAGTTTCTCTGTGGGACATGCTATCAGATCATCGGTACTAAGTTCTTCTTTTCCTGCAAAGGATTTCCTCAAAGCCTTGAGTCTATCACAGTGCATCATTAGGTGTCCAGCTGTTTCTTTGCTAGGTTTGCAGTATCTACACGTGCTATCTGTGGTCCTCATATGTTTTACAAAGGGTCCATGTCCTGTTAGAAAGTGCATCGCTACTCTCATTCGGTCCTTGCTCACCCTCCACAGATACTTTGCTCTTTTGGGCTCAATGTTGGGTGTACACATCTTCGACTGCCTGTACTTGCGTCAGCTATGCCATATGATGGAATGCACACGGTTCAGATCCAATAAAGCATGCGTTTGAGCCATGGCGTGCTAGTTCATCGGCTCTTTCGTTACCGTCATGACCAGCGTGGCCTCTAATGCAGCCGATGCTAAGATGATTTCGATGACCTAATCTATTGAGACTTTGTACACAGTCCATAACTATAGAAGATTTAATCTTTAGATTCTCAACTGATCCAATTGCCGACATACTGTCCGTGAAAATTCCTATGTGCTTGTTCCTCATATTTTTTCCTAGGAGTTCTTTTGCACATCCAGAAAGTACTGTTAATTCTGCCTGAAAGACTGTTGCGTACTGACCCAGCGGGACAGAGAGTTGAGTTCCTCCTACTATATTAATTCCTGCACCACATTTCACGGAGCTGTGCTGTACAATCCTTGAACCGTCTGTAAAACAAACGATGTCTCGATCTCTCGTTGCTTCGGCAGAGTAGTGTTTTACATTCCATTTTTAGAATGCCTTACCCTGCAAGCTCTGTCTCTAGGCATAGATGCTAGTTTATTAAATCCGTTCAACGATTCCTGTAAAAGATTTGTTAGATACATCATGCTTGATGGTTTCCGAAGACATAAATCTTTAAGCCTGTAGAAATCATTCAGTGCTGTTTCTTCCACTACCAGCTCTATTGTCGTGATGTTTAGAATAGCCTGAATCCCATCTAGTGGTGTGGAGCGAAAGGCTCCACTAATCATAAGACATGCTAAGCGATGAACCTTCTTCAGTTTCCCTATATGTTGACAGTTTAAGTCGGTGCCACCAACAAACTGCCGCATACAACATAGAAGGTAGGACAACTATTCTATACAACTTATAGGTGTAGCTGGGTTTCATCCCCCAATTACACCCTAGAAATCTTTTAATTGCAAAAAGAATACCTACGACGAGCTTTTAATCGCAAAAAGCATACGACGAGCTTTTGTGCATGCGTTCTCTATATGGTTTTTCCAACTGAGCTTGCTATCCAGAGTTACGCCCAAGTATTTAACAATTGTAGACCTCGGGATCTCCGTTCCATCTATGTTTAGAACAATTTGATCAATGCATTTGCGTCTTGTTGTAAAGACAATACTTTGACTCTTTTGTGGGTTAATCGAGAACCCTCTGTCTTTAAACCATTTGTTCAAACAGTCTATCGGTTTTTGAATCCTTCTCATAGACGTTTCCAGTTCTCTCGACTGACATATTAATGCCAAATCGTCGGAGTAGGCTATACACGTCACTCTCGATCTATTCAGGGTCCACAATACCTCGTCCACTACAAAGAGCCAGAGGAGTGGTGAAAACATTCCCCCTTGTGGGCGGCCAACGACTGGCACTGACTGTCTGCCTTGAATTTCCAAATTCAGCAGTGACAAGTCTACTGACAAGCAGGTTGTCTATCCATCTGCAGATTACATCAGGGATACTACGTTTCCTCATGCTGCTGCTTATCGCACTGAATTTTGTGAATAGCACCCGATATGTCAAAAAAGGTTGCAAGAACATAGAGACCATTAGCTATCCCGTCCTCCACAATTGATGTAACAAACCGTATAGCCGTGGTTGTACTTTTCCAAAACATATATGCGTGCTGATTTGGGTGGATCCCTCTGCTTTTATTGAGATACAGTCTGAGGTAGCCATCCAATATTCTCTCAAATGCTTTCAGAAGAAAAGAAGACAGTGTGATGGGTCTCCAAGACTTCGGATCCATGTGATCAGGTTTAAGTGGCTTTGGAATGAAAAATCATCCTCGTTGTTCTCCACATCAGTGGAATATAGCTCAGTTTTAACGAGGCAGTGAATATTTCACAGATCGTATTCTTGAACGAACTCTAACTCTAAAGTGCTAATTACGCACCTTTTCTTCCTCCCAGAAGGTGTATATTGTGGATCTATGTGTGTTGCATCCGCTGAAAGACCACCCCCACCCTCCACGGGAAAAAAGGACCCGCCTCGTAAAAAAGGCAGCAGGGAGTGTTAATATACAGAAATAAAAAGAAAAAAAAAAGAAACAGCACCGGAGGAGACCCCGGTTGGAATTGGAAAGATCAGATGCTCCAAACAACAGTTGGTGGAAGAGAATTCCACGCTCTAACGGCTCGGTGACTGAAAAAGTGCGGCGGGCCATCAAGAGGGGGTATTCCATAAGTTCCTATTTGAAGTCATGTCCACGCGTGCTATCACATCCTGGTTTAAAAAGGCCACTGGGGTGGGGACAGGAAGGCCCAGGGACCATTTGGTATTAAAAGAAAAGCTCCCCCCATCCCCCGCGGTGCTCTGGGGTGGGGCTCTGTTGGGAAAAGCTCTACCCGGCCTCTGGCCTTATATTTTCCAAAGATTTTTGCCATATTCCTGACCAGGATCTTTATATTTAGATCATGTGTATCTGTTTTATCTTTATTACTCAGGCGCGTCGAACGTGCTCGTTCCAATGCCTGGTTGTCGTTCCCAACAACAGTAGAGTCTGGAACATGGTTCTGAAGTAAGATGCTCAAGATCTCATCCTCCGTCGTGATCGTTCCATCAGCTCTTTTAAGAGCACTGATCGCAAACATTATTTGACTGCCTTAGCAGTCTATGGATGCGATTGTTTTGATTCTGTTTGTCCAATGAGCCACAAAATTTCTTCCACGCGTTGCTCTTTTTTAATTCATATTTATCTTTGAATTCTGTCTGGATGCGTCTAAATTTGTTCCAGGTTCTGGAGCCCTGGTATCTTATAGCCATCCTGTAAGTTTTCCTCAGTTTTGCCCTCATTTGCCCTAGCTCTCTATCCCAGCAGGGATTCGAGTATTTTGTTTCTTGAGCTCGTGTGCAGTTGTCCTCTGTAGCTTTGGTGATCATACTTACCAGAGTGGTCACTCTATCACCTAGCTCTTCGGCTGTATCTATGCTTTTGTTCAAACCTGCTAAATTTCCTTCCACTATGTCAGTCAGGCTTGACTGAAACCCTAACCAGTTCAATTTCCTAGTGTTAGTTCTTTCTTTCGTTGTCAATGATTCATCTGTGATTAGATTCATAGTGATCAGGTTGTGGTCTAATCCAGAGTACGCTGTATTCACTCTCCAGTCTTTTATGTGATCATATGTGCTGCATGATGCCACAGTGATGTCCAAGACTTCCCCATCTGTTTCTAGTGACAAACGTTGGTTCCGTTCCTACATTAAGTATGTTAAGTCTGGTGGTGAGTTAAGACCTCCAGGTTCATCATATGGACAATAGATCGATGCAAGACACAGCTGTATCTGTCTCCCATTCATTGTTACTTCAATACTAATTGCTCCAGTCGTCATAGTCTGTTATAGCGTCTTTTAATTCCCAGATGTGTGTCAGAAGAAACATAGATTGCACTTCTAACCCTATTAATTGCTGAGTCTCTGAAGAACATCTTACCTTTACAGCCGTTCAACTTGGCCGGTTGAACACACGGGAATTGTTCCTGCAGTAGTGCAACAAGAGGTTCTGAGTTTGCTCTGATGGTGCTTTCAAGTTCTATTTTCCCTAGCTTGGAGTGCTGGCAGTTCATCTGTAAGATTTTTATACTTTTCCTAGCTATCATTTTGATACTTGGATTGCTGTTCTTTGATGCCTGATCTATTGGTGACTTGGTCCTGGTTGGTCGGCCCTTGGGTCCTGACCAGGATTTCCATCCATTGTCTGGTCCGTGGGCTCTTGGCCAAGAGGCACCAATGTCCTGTCTGATCCTGGGTCGAAGAATCGCACGTATGTTAGTTCATACCGCATACTGCCTCCATTTAGGATTTCGGAGGGTACTCTGAAGCCGAAGAGACGTCCAAATTGTTTGTGTATATTAAAATAGGGGATCCAGCTGTTCACGTTGAATTCTGCTGGGTTCCTACTGTCAGTTTTCTTTTAATCGCTTCAGGATCTACTGGTGAAACTTTATCCCTTCTGTTGGATAGGAAGACCACAATTTTATTTTGGTTTAGTTCTTGTGCCGGAATGACTTTTCTTTCCGGTTCGCCTGGTAGAGAATTCCAGCTCTGTACAAGATTCTTGAGAAAGCCTAGTGTATTCTCGTCATTACACGTGACGTGGTAATGACCCTGGTCAATACCCGAGTCCTAAGAGTCAAGTGATTAACTGTTCTCGGCACTTTCGAAAGCGTCAATCAGACGACTGTCGAGTTCATTAGCTTCACCAGCCGCAATTGGCAGGAGAGCGCCGTCACATTTCTCTTTTCGGCTCCAGATTGGCCGTGTCCTTTCTGGGCCGGGGTCTTCTTTTTGGCGGATTTCTGAGCCTCATCTGAGATGGATTTATTTCCTTTAGCCCTCCGCCGTACAAAATATTCGGCTTTCTTCCGAGTTCTATTAATTTCAATCAATCAGTTGATGTCTCCCCCTGTTGCCAGGTACAGCAGAGACACCAACTGTTGGTTCTAGTTCAATTTGTTCAAATATTTCGCTGATGCCCATATGGGCATCAGCAGATTCTGGCGCTCGTCGCACCACTTTCGGAGACCCCTCTGCTGTTGTTGATGCCGTTTCGGTTGTCGCTTGACCCTCCGATGGCTCAACCGTGCAAACCTCGGAGTGTGTGGATGTCGTTCGGCGACGCAAAGGCCCACCCACTGTACCCTTGGCCGCGTTCCGTGGAGATTGTGAGGTCCCAGTGCCAGATACCGGGGCACTATTATTGCTGCTATTCATATATAATCATCAGAAACAAGAAAATAAAGTAAATTAAATAACCTGGGTGAGGGGTCTGGGTGTTCCCGCCCTTTAATAGATTAAGAATTACTTTGTAATTGAGTAAAATAAGTAAGGTTAAAATAAATTATAAGGGTAATAGGTAAGTAAAATAAGTTAAATAATTTTTTTAATTATTGGTGGGTCGCAAGCCATGGCTGGGAGTACCATGACTTGCGGGGCTCGTCCACGGCAGCTTATTCAGAATCACCGTTCAGTCTTGGATCATCCTTATTCGCTGCTAACCTACCAACTGTGCGACGCACGAGAAGATAGGCCGTTTCCTTCTATCCGCCACCTGAGGACGCGCCCGGTAGCTAACCCAAACACCGGGATGAAACCGAAAATACTTAAAATTATATAACTTATTTATTCACGGTTGCTGGGAATACGTGCATATGTTACACATTTTGGACAGCCGTAGTAATTATATTGATGTTTGAATCAACATATTGATATAATCAATATCCAACTCGCAATAGTTGTGGAATTCATTCTTTTCACGTTCAGAAATTCAGTTTCATTTAGCAGGTCGTCCATGTGTTGGTGTGCTACTAGTAAATGCCAGTCATGTTAGCGAGAATTACACCAATGTATCGTCAGGCCAAGGTTTGTTGGCGGTCCGATTTTAATTAGTTTAGAACAGAGAAGGTGTTGTGTGTTCGCGTTTCATTTCACAGTACTATATATTTTTGCTGCGTTGTGTGTGGGATATATGGCTCATGGCTTCTTGTTGACGCTTTGCTCGCACGCTTTCCCTTTTGATAGCCGATGTTCTTATTTTGATTCTGACGTGAAAGCTACAATAACATATATAGGGTTTTTGTTTTTTCAAACGCAATAACCATTTGTTGTAGTCTAAACAATTTTGTTTCAACCCCAGCATGATATTGCTTTATTCTTCTTACCGATTGTGCATAATGTTGCCCATTTGGAAGCTTGCAAAATTGCTTGAGGATCGTATCGCTTACAAATGGGTGGCGTGTGTTTTACATTTGGGCTACCGTTTTTCATCTCGTGCACTTACACGCTGCTTTTCTGTTATTCACACGTATTGCTGTAAATTTTTAAATAGATTTATACTTTATATATATATCCTCTGCTTAGCCGAGCCTATTTACTTGGAGATATATATTATCTGCCGCTGCTTTTGCGTTACCGTCAAAGAGGTTTTCCAAGATACAACAACGCATTTTTCGATGAAAAAGTATTAACTAATTAAGTATTTACGCAAAACTGCATGACTAATCGAGACGTTGTGGCATATCACAAAATTCGTTATTGACGTCTATGTTTATAAGGAAGCGAGTTTTCTGGATTCAGAGACTGACAAAGATGGTTTAAAATTGTTTCATGTTGGTGTTAATGGTGAAAAAGTTCGTTCGGTATTTAATAAATAACACTAGTTCTCCATCATAGTTCGCCTGGTTATTCTGGATCTACCGCCCCATAAGTATATATTAACATTTGTATATTTATGTCGTGTAGTGAAATCTGTGCAGCATAAAATTAGTAGCTATCAATGCAATGTAATTTAAACACACACATTAGACGAACTTTATTTTAATAATAATGATTCTGGTTAGCTGAAGCAATGCTACTACGACAAGAAGCAGTCTCTGTCTGCTAGAGGCTGCTGAAAAAACACACCATAAAGTTTGCCCAAGTCTTCAAAATATTTATAACTGTTCCGTGCCACGCTTGAAAAAAGTGATAGGCTTAGATGTGTTCGGCGTCGGCAATGTGTATATGGATAGACGTTATTCAGAATATCTTGAAATATTTAATTTTCAATCTAAGCTGCATGATAATATTTGTTGGTTGTAAAGTAAGCTGCTTAATAATATGTATATATGTCATTACAAAGATTATTTCCATAACAAGGCGATCGATTCAAAAGGCTAATTGTTTTATGGAACATTTTGCTGATGTACAGGCATAATTTGGACCTAGTGATAGAAATAGTTTCTGTACATCTGCGGTCGAAAACGTAAACAAGGTCCCGTGGACCTTAGCTACTCTAGGTTCTCATGAAAATTGTACAGAGAATGTTTAACGAATTCCACAGCAAATTATATTACTACAAACTTCTTTCGAGCACAATTTTTCTGAAATTTAGTACGTAATTAAGATAATGACATCTTGACTTATTCGTTTGAACCATAAGTAGTGGTTGTGCGAGGCATCTGCTACACGTCTCGCACGAAAGGTCATCATTGCACTCGATTTTGCAGCAGAACATAGCCACATAAACTGAGTCTTGGCGGTCACGAGTGATTAGTCTTGTATGCGTTTGTACAAATCTATTGGTGGACATGTGCACCACGTGGTAAAACTACATCAGTCTGCACTTCCTCCCCATGGCTTCGACTGCAACGGAACGGAAGAGAAAGGAACGCGGTCGAGTGCTGGTTCGACTTAAAACAGCGCAATACCCTGAGTAACAGACGCTTCACCTCGATTAGTCAATCCTTGCCATGGTGGTGACTCCGACTGGATGTCAACTAAAAGGGCCTCTGGCGACAGGCGAGCCTCGGACACCTGAAAATAATTAGAGTCCCTACGGGTCAAGGATTTTTATTCAAAAACTAGAGGTTGGCTATCCCCGACAGAAAAACGTTAAAACATAAAAAAGGTTGTTTTACATATGTTCTGTAAAATATTTATACAGTATTCCTTGTATAACATACACATACACACTTCATTACAATTTTTTCAAATTCAAAAACCAACGTGTAAACTGAAGTAAAATTAGCCTTCAATATTTTTATGCAACATCAGTTGCTTTGGTTTTTGTATGCCAATAAACAGCACTCGTGTAAAAAAAGTCTCAACTTACAGCACTCGTGTAAAAAAAGGCTCAACTTCGGATAACCCAATAATTGAAGAGAAAGATATACATATCGGTACCCTGAGACTTAGTTTAAGCTTAACGTTTTATATAAGGCCTACACTAAGCCTAAGACTCGCTACCAACTGCCCGCTCTAAGCTGCACTTTCTTCTAAAGATATAAATCGTCCATTGCGGATTACTTTCTTTACACGGTTGCACGAAAAACAGCATAAGTAACGACAAAGTATTTTTTGGAATCCAATTCAGAAGCGGGTTCTACTATAGGTTACTATACAGCTCTCCCTATCACCATGTAATTACTGCATATTCCAGGTTCAAGGAAAGAGAAACATGATTTACAAACGTCTCAAAAATTTAATTTTTAGAATTGATCCTTTCTCACTTGTTGGCAGTAACACTACAAAAAGAACGCGTTTGGGCTGTGTCATCCTCTCCTAGGACTCAGTTTTAAGCGAATCGATTGTTAGTATACACCTATATGGCGTTGAGTTCTTGCGACGCAATCTTATAAATAAATTGTTTAACGGTGTGAAGTTTTTCTGTATTAAAATTTTTTTCGCATTTGTAACCTAGCATATGCGGCTTAGGCTGTATACTTAAAGATGGAAAATCATTGAAATAATGTATTTCGTGGTGATACATAAAAATGGATCTGCCGTAGTGAACTTAATTTTCTCAAATAACAATCAACTTTACAAAAACTTTTACTGTGTGTTCTCGAAGATAAGTTGCAGACACCCACAGAACCCACAGTTTATAGTATTTTCGTCGCCAAAATCTTTGAAAAATCATGTTCGGTCCAGGGTTATCGAATTGTTAGAATTTTACGTAACACTATAGTTCACGTCGAGAGGATTGGTTTGGGACCAAAATTGACCCGATAACGTAACATATTTTTAACGGATACGCTGGACCACCTAAACAAAATTGTTTATGATATTTCCGCCTTTTTATATTTTTTCCTGTGCGACCTGACGCAATACATATAAGGGGTACAAATGTTTTATGATATAACGTGTACATATGTTCTACCATCACCATGTCACGAAACGATAAGGGTTTTTAATTTTTCGATACCTCGGTTTATTGACCTCTCGGCCGGTTTTAACAACATGTTTTTGGCATTTCGAAAAATCTAAAACCAAATTCAAAATTTGAGCCCCACTATTCCAGAAAGATTTTGACGGCAGTTTTTAAAAAATTTTTCTCCATAACTTTAGTACCTATTTCTGTATGCGCTTGCCAGATCCTTCGTTTTACCATTAGTTGCTCTGCGGTTTTTATGTTTACAAAAATTCTACTACTGATAGCAACTAGTTTTATTGATTAGCTGGTATAGTTGTCATAAGATGGTTTCTGAAATAACAGAAACATAGCAGGGGTACCTCTGTTTCCGTTTTATAACAGATAAGTAAACATTAGCATTAATTTCCTTGTTATACGCTATGTTAAGTATGTTTGTTATCAATGTAACAAAAATTACTAAACATTTTACAGGGGTTTCCTTAACCTAAAGCATGGTCATTTTTGCAATTGAATGCATTATTATAAATGTTTATTATTAGCCTCATTTGGAAAAATCTAATAATGTATTAAATGGGTAAACACAGCACGATTAACTTTTATTACGAATGAAATTTGAAACATGACAGCTTCACAACAGGGTTTTTATAGGCTAGTCCATGGTCATTTTTGCGACTGCAGCAAAAAGTATTTTCCAAAATACGAGTACAAATTAAACCAAAGCATTTCCCATTACATTAGCTGTCGTAATAATTGCCGCTTCACCACTACTATAATAATAATAATGCAATAAAAATAGCATTGTTCGAACACAGTGCAAGCATTTTTTGAGCGGTGCTCAGTTGTTTCTTTGCCAGCGAAGAGCACTTCTTATGGTGCTCACAACACATTGTCGGACATATGACTTTTCGGGAATATTTTTCGATGCGCAGTAGAACTTATTTTTGTTCCTGTTTTTGTGTTTGCGCTGATCCAATAATCTATTATTTAACAGATTAGCTATAATATACTTCTTTGTCACGGCATTCGTTTTTGAGCTGTATATAAGCCAGGGTTTTTAACAAAATTTGAATATACGAGTTTCTTGCTTGTTGGGAGTGAATGATGGTCTGTTGTCACTCTGTGACATTTTTCGCCTTAGCTCTATATGAAAATTTGTACGATGACAGTATTATACAATTAATTTGTGAGATTAATTTGCTACACTTTGTATGGAAAGAAATAACACAAATACGGACAATCGTATATATGCCGACAAATTTTTACATCAGTTGCGTACCAATTCGTATATTAATGTATTAATGTCGACATATCTTGTAACAAATTGACCACCACAAAATGTGTGACTTTAATTGCGTATAATTTGTATGAATAGTAACACATAATTTGTATGATTATTTACGTATACTTTGTATGAATGTACACATAGGAATAGTGTGATTTGCAGCACATAATTTTGTATGAAATTACATTACAAATTACACATTATTTGCATGAAATTGCGTCCAAAAAAATGTAGTATTATTTGTACATAATTTGTTTAAAATTTTAGTAATAAATGTATGTTTTATAACACATAGCTTAAATTCAATCAACTACAGTTACATTTTTTATACAAACGAATTTGAAAACTTAGACAAAAGCCAAAAGCGCTGCACCAAGCTCCACACAAAATATTGTTTTGATATTGAAACATTACAAATGTATGACATATAATAGTTATTTTTAAGAATTTTGTATAAAGATGGTTAGAATGATTCTACAGGTTTTCGGGGTTATGAACGCTATTGTATCTGCGTGCCATACATTCAATAAGTAAAGTGGTAATGGCAAAACATGCAAAAATGCCACTTGAAATATTAATTTGTATTGAAAGTTTTTACTTAATAAACTTCGAAGTTTTTCGTGTTTTCGTAATTTGTGGAAGCAAAAGAACTACTGAAAAGGGTCTTTGACATTGCAGTTAGTTTAACGCTTTATTGTCTCTTTGGGGTTTGGAGAGGGTTTACGGCAATCAATGTTCTATTTTGATATAGTCAGTGAGGTCAGTCTGGTCACCATAGATGAAATTGAGTCACGGTATAGAACCCGGTCTGATTCAGAACTCTCTTCTGCATTGTGCTCAACATAACTGAACAGGACAGCATCGTTA
>JASANE010002073.1:0-24262 GCA_030248225.1 Trileptium ribeirensis
TTCAGAGTTAAGCTTTACTAGCTGGTTTTTTTACGCAGACAAAAATTTTCGTGTTTAGTCCCACTACTAGTAATTGGCTAACTCGCTTTTTATTTCACATACTCTGCTCTAAAATTAGACTATAGCTAAACATTTACTCAAAATTAAAGCCAAGATTTCAGAGTTAACAATACTAGTAGTGGGACTAAGCAATACGTAATGTATGTACGTCTTACTTCGTTCAGTTACGTATTGCTGTATATGTATGGTCTCTGTAAAATAAATCGTTCTCTGGACGGAGAAGTGTCTGCATTCCGTGGTCCCGGTTTATGTCGGTGGCGGCGCCTGAGACTCTTTTTCTGTGAAATTCTGGGAATTCTTTCCGTTGAACGCAAGACTGATCGCTGCTGCAGAAACTGAGTGTCCATCGGGTACAGAACGACGACGAGTCATGGGTTACCAGTTCAGCAAGATCGAAGAGCTGTGGATTGTGAAATCTTCTACCAGAGATCCTATTAGAATTCACATAACCAAGCAAGTATATTGCGTCAATTCTCTAAAATGTTGAAGCTAATCTTCCCAAATAGAAGTTTTAACTTATGCACTTCAATAAAACCTTTATGAAGTATATACCATTAACTCGTGGGTGACAAATCTGTATAATATTATAGGGATAAAACTCCACGTAATCATGCGTTCATAGGCCCTATCTGGAATGGCACTAGTATGATAGGACTCACGGCGTTAAGCTTGGCAGATTGCGCTGGTAACATCAACGTTAATATGCGTCGATGGATCTCCGTAACCATCACAATCAGCAAGCTCTTCGATCTTGCTGACAACCGTAACCCATGACTCGTCGTCGTTCTGTACCCCATGGACACTCAGTTTCTGCAGAGCAGCCGATCCATCTGGTTCAACGGAAAGAATTCCCAGAATTTCACAGAAAAAAAGAGTTCTCAGGCGCCGCCACTCCGACATAAACCGAACCACGGAATGCAGACACTTCTCCGTCCAGAGAACGATTTATTTACAGACCATACATATACCAAAGCATTCAGTACTGGAGGCACTGTGCGAAAAACCACCGAGTGATTAACTGATTAGATTCGGTTGAAACCCACCCGAATGGGGTATGTTAGTTTCACAAATTGGCAGAATCATGTTACTGCCGCAGTAGCAAGTGTGCGAAATATACATGTGGTCTTGACACCATAAGTAACAGCAAAATGATTCAGGATAGCGGGTCGGGCGCTTCAGCATGCACCATATAAGCCCGCACAAACGTAGAAATACCGGAAAATATACGTACGCCGATATGCTCGTACGTCATAAAACCATGTAATTGTTCCCGTTCCCTCTGCATAGTCAAGTCTGAAGAGCTGAGCCAGGTCCCAAGATCTGTCGGTGAGTGCCGAATTGAACTTCTTAGCATAAAAAGCCGGTGTCGGCTCTTCAAAGGTCTTATAAAGCTAAAAACATAATTATATATATCAACTGACGTATATTAGCCTATCACTAACAAGAACAGTCTAGTTATTTATCCTCGGCTCAGCCCTAAAAGCTCTAAAAGTAATTATATATATAAATCCTCTGATGGTTTGTATATTATATCATGTTCGGCCAAGTAACCCAGAAATGCTTTGGTATTAGCCCAACAGCCGAACCTGGCTTGCTCATCGGAAGATCCGATTCGGACCGGGTAGGCGAAAAGCCAAGCCGAGTTTTCTTATCACGAGAACGGAGCTAGAAAATATTTTCAGAAGCGCCGAGACAAGCGATGCGGTTCGGAAAATATCCATTACACCCAGATTTATAAGAAGTTTTGCCATTGGTAAAGAAATTATTGGGGAAAATTTTGCAATAAATAAATAATTTCATAATCTATTAGAACTGTGTTGACCAGCAGAATCGAAATTGTCAAATTCAGCGGAGTGGGTGCGTGATTTACCGAGCTATTTGCTGTTATTTGAAACAACTGAATGCATATTCATTAGTGTGTCTTCAAAATTTGAAGATTTTCGGGCTGGGAAGGGGAAGTATATATGCCAAATACTGGCAAAGGCCACACGTGGCTGGCCAATATTAGTATTGAACCAACCAGAACCCAATATCTGTATAGACTACATAGGTGGCAGAAATTTTAACAGGGTTAATATAATCATCCTTCAGTCTGTTTGACGCATTTATCGCAAAATGGATCCCTTCACGGCTTGCGCTTTCCGCAACTTTGGCTGCAACTACCACGACACGGTAGACTAGCAGCCGCTCCTATATAACATTGAGAATTCAATACCACATTACTGTGTATTATTACTGTTAAATATATAATGTAATATTACTATAATTTCAAATTGGTACAGTTAATGATTACTCTAGTCACGTGTATAGCATGCACAAAACATCATGTCCAATACAGTCTCAACATTTGAGACAACACTACAAATTGTTTAAAATATCTGCCGCCTGCTGCAACATTTCCTGTTTTTTGAAGAAGCAAAATCTTGTCCAGTTTTCTGCAAGATGCTTGTGTTCTTGGCTGTAGAATGCTGACAAGAAGAATTCTGGCCAGCTTCGGATGTAAAAATAACAATAATTATTGTCAGTTTGGAATATGTTGTGCATAAAAATCATCAAATAAATCTCACCACTGTTATGGTTACTTTAGTGATGAGCAGGGATATGGTCTACAACCCAAAATTTTGTCATACTAGTCTACAAGGATTGTCCAAAGTAGTATACAGAACACAAATGCTACTAATTTTTTACATCTCTCTGAATGACAATATTTCCAATAATACAAATAAAATCAAATCAAAAAACTGTATTACATTATAAAATCGTGGTTAGTGGACAGAATTGCTCAAATTTTAACAGTATACATGTAACGCTAAAGTCAATAACAAAAATAAGTGTTCAAAAACGAAGGCATTCTCGTTCATTTATAAACGAAGGATACGACGTTCGTTGCGTTTTTTACATTCGTCATAAATCCAATCTCAAACATGACTATATTGGTTTCTGATTAATTTCGTTTTACAAACGAAAGTCCATTAATGTTCGCTCGTGCTTCGAGTGCGTTTTTTCTCTTATTTTGTCTGTAGGTGCGTGTTTCCGGCAGGTATGTTGCTGCACGAACTGTTGATATCAGGAAATGTTCAGAATATTAACTGTTGGGTTGAAAACCGTCACATGGGTATTTTGATTCAAGGGCCTCTGCTGCGTTAGTTAAAAGTTTATTAAAGAATATTTCGATTGGGCAATGTGAAAAGCCTGTGCCGGTAGCTAGAAGCCCACGAAAGTGTCGACTGGTCGGGTTGCGAGCGCTCCTTCAAAATACACCTATGAGTGCCAGCTATTTTATAATGTGAAAAAATGTGTACTATGTTAAATTACCTATACCTAACTAGTCAGGTATACTTATTATCGGGACATGGCAGTGTCCATATTATGAATATAACGGATTAGTAACTGCAACGAAGTCGGCTAGGGATAGCTAAGTCGATAGAGCGCCTGATTGCGGGTCCATGAGCGAGAGATCGTGGATTCGAAGTCCACCGCTACCCAACTTTTCAGCTGGCCGTTTTTCAAATCCCTGTATCTTCAAGCTCCCACCACTACGCCTAAATTTGAAATATATAACACTGAGGTCGTATTCTACTTCCGCCTTGCGCAACCTAGAATCATACTGCGTCCCACAGCCCTCACCCCATATGTTTGGTCTAACGGCTAACAGCTTAAGTGCTGCCTGTCGTTAATTCGATTATATTCCATATGTATACATATATACAATATACATGGTTATATAAAATAAGGCCAGTGGTAGGCCTCTAATAGAGGCCGGAGGAAGAGCTCAGGCCTAGCCGGTAGAGCGCCTGCTTGATGCTTGCCGGATGGAAGAGCAGGAGGAGGTTCGAATACCACCCCTACCCAAATTTTCAGATTTCCGTTTTTCGAACTTTGTCCGTTTTCAAATTTTGACGGTTTTGACGAAACAGGGCCTTGGATTTTAGCCGTTTTGGCTTTTGGAGTCTCCCAACATTTTGAGTTTTAACTCTTGCCGCTGGCATCCAATCGAAAAATGCAGACCATAATTCGGTTCTCTCATCGGTAGCTACAACTTTGCATTTATACATTTTTTCAAAACGGTCGATTTCGAGCTACGAGTCACAGTTTAAAAAACAAAGCTACGGTCAAAAATAAAACCAAATTCGCGAATCGTTCGCAAAAAGGTCGCAAATATTAATAACTTTCCAACTGCTATTCGCTAAGTTTTCGCGAACGCTTCGCGAAAAATTAGCGTTTATTTTTGACCGTAACTGTTACCTAACTAGTAACTCTATCGAGATTGCAGAACGTAGTGAAGCATAGGTACACCTCAACCTTTTGCGTGCACAGCCAATCAGCTCTCGTTAGCATATGTCGATATGCTATATGTGGATATTAAACAATACCGCACAAATTAGAACAATACTAACACCGGCAATTCTCATGCCCAAAAACCCACCAAGTGCAAGCTATCAGCCTCCTAGGACGTCACAATAAAATTAGAAATTTTGGGTTGAGGGACCATGGGGGCGCCATACCCTATACCCATAGAATTATAACCAAAACCAACACCGGCAATGAATTTCCCATGCCGAAAACCCCAAGTAAAACTTTTAAGCAACCGCAGCAGCTTAGGACGTCAGAACAAATTTTCGAATTTTGGGTCGAGAAACCATGAGGGTGCCACACCTCAAACCCCATAACTCTAGAACCGAAGCCTTAATCGAAAAACAAAAAAGAGACATCGATATTAATCATTTTACTATGAAATAAAACCAACTAGAAAAAACTCGAAGGTTAAGATAAAATAACCTTGCTTCCCTGAAGGGTACTAAATGGGGTAAAAACCATCATTTTGACCTATGACCCCGAACCACGGCGGCGCCATACCCCGTACATCAAACCCCATAACTCCAGAACCGGAGCCTTGATCGAAAAATAAAAAATGCGGATCGGCATTTATCATTTTACTATGAAATAAAACCAACCAGAGAAAAAAACTCGAAAGTTTGGATAAAAATACTTTGCTTCGTAAAGGGTACTAAAATGGGGTAAAACCCTCATTTTGACATCTGACCCCGAACCATGTGGGCACCATACTTCTGTACCCATGGAACCATATATCACACAGTAAAACCAACACCGGCAATGAGTTTCCCACGCCCGCAAACCCCCAACAGAGACTTTTAAGGTGCCCAGGACAGCAGAAAAAAATTTTCAAATTTTGAGTCGAGGAACCATGGACTTGCCATGCCCCCGTACCTCAGCCCCATAACTCCAGAACCGGAGCTTTAATCGAAAAGCAAAAAGAAAACGCAGTGCCAGGCCGATGCTTGTAGCAGCGATTTTGCACATTCAGAAGTCCGCGGGGTATGTTCGAATTAAACCGGTCCAACTCGGTAACAAAGTATGGATTACGTAGAATTACTTAGCGTAAGCTTCGCTAACGTATATTGCGACAAGCACCAGCCACTGCGCCTGTAAACTTTGTAAATCAGTCTACATTGAAGTAAAGTAACGCTTTCTTCAACGCAGCCAGAAACTGCATTCTGGGCAATGAACTGTAGCGAGCAGTATCACAGTTTGTCTCATTTACAGCATTACTGATTAGAAAGGTATCATCATTATCATCTACCTGACGGGCATTGGTTGCCCAACGCTAGCCTAAACAATGTCTCTAACCACTGATCAGAAAATTACCTTCTATTATTCTCTCTTATAACCATATAAACCCATAATTTCAAGTTTCCTACAGAAAAACATGTAACAAACATATGTGTAGTAAAGGGAGGCGGTTGGATACAGAGCGAAAGTGTCTATTCTACGCTCCATGCATTGTAAGCACATTCAGTTTGACGCAATATACGCTAGTGTGTATAGTGGAAGACATTTTTTGCTCTGGGTGTCCAAAAAACGACATATTGATCGACAAATAAATATTTTTAGCTTCCTCAACATCTTTAAAGTTTCAAAAAGGCAATAATGTCATCGTAATACATTAAGTTTAATGTAGAAGTTATTTTTAATACATTTTAAATCCACTGTACCGTCATTTCATTTTTGTCTGTTTTACTGTTATATATAAGTTTCGAAGACCAGGTTCCGGTTTAAATGGACGGTTCCGGTTGCTGGTTCCGGTTATTCCCTGTTTATAGGTACGGAGTTATGTTACTATGAGCAGTCGGTATTTATCGTGGATACACGTTCAGCAATCGTTATATGGGAACGAGGTTTATGAAACATCGTGCTACGTACGGTATGGATAAAGATATTCGTTAGCGATACAACGGTATCAACAATCGTGAAGCATGGAACTAGAATAATTCTTCGGTTCGCTCGTTTCACTGAGTACACTCCGAATATAATTAGTTCCCATAGTTATTTACTGTTTTAAGTACATTTATAACTTTGTCTGAAACTTATACCAATTTATAAACAGAAATCGACCACTGCTAACGCATTACCAAGAAGAAATTGCTATCTTTAACATATTACATAATTTTTGAAAATGGAATCGGAGTTTTTTCAATTCCCGAATAGCGAAAATTACTCAAATGTTTTTAATGCGTAACGGTATACTAAAAAGCGTAATTTTTATTTTAAAAAGAAAATCAAAAATACTTATATGCATATATATAAAATACATCTAGATATGCATTAATATCAGCATGTCACGATTTCTATCTTTCCAGAACGTATAAGTTATACGGATTCTTGAAAGACAAACTGTTTATGCTGCTATTAATGCATATTGTCATTATAGCAGATGCTGTTGTGCTTTGGGAATCATGTCGAATATTTTGCGAAAAATATCCGGTCCATATGTAAGCTGCTGAGTTTGTCCGGTCCTAGAAATAAAGGACGTAAATTACGCAGAGCTTGGTTAAAAATGCGAAACGGGTCTTCAAAAAACGCGTAAATTACGCAAAAATGCGAAAAAACCGTGAATGGAATACTGCTGGAATTCTGTTCGTTTTATACTTTTATCTGAAATTGTGTTCAACTTGAAAAATTTGTCGCTGTTTTCAATAGTTAGGCCAGCACCGCTGTACTCTTTTCAGAAATAGGTTGCGTGCTCGTAAAGATACTGGAAAATTCTGAAAAATTATCCACTTAATCATTGTATGCACGCTGCTTTTTTATGTTTTTGTAATGTGTGTTAAAACACGCTGTATGTGTTTTAATGATTTTGTAGAAAAGTCGTTCTTACTGAAAACGGCGTGTAAGAGTGAGTAAGTTTGTTAGACTCTTTCATTTATTCGATTGGGGTGGTATAATAGAAAGACACAAAGGTACAGTCTATTTTAACTGTCTCAGATAGGGGTAATTGGATTTTACAAATGCAACATCTCTGTTGTACCTATCTTTGTACCAGTCGGCATCTTTTAATGTTAGTGGCATGAAACTTTAGTAATAGATTAGTCTGGAGTTGAGACAAAATGGAAACAGAAAAATATAAGTTTCGCTGAAAATTTTACCAGGGACATGAACCGGGGGCTCCCTGGTTCTGAACTGGGTGGGCGCCCGATTGTGCCTGGAGACATGTTTCCAAGAGAAAAATTGTTAAAAATCATATCAGAAACACTGCCAAAACGCTTTAAAAGGAGTGAAAAAGCTATTTTGAAGCAAATGTGGACAATTTGCGTAATTTTAGACTTCAGAACGGAATTTTTGTAAAAAATTTTATGTACTTTGGACCGAATGGAAACAAAAAATTTGCTAAGAGGTGATGAAGAGGGGGCGCCCAAATTTTTCCAGGGTGCACGATGTGGTGGGCATGGGGTTTAAGGCGAGATTAATTTTGCAATAATTATGCTCATCATGATCTTGCTATTTGTTAACGGTAATTCTGTTCTAATACAATTTCACAACGCTTTTCTCTTTCAAAAGACTACATACTGTTATGGGTCTCCACTGTGAAGCGAATTTGTCTGCAAATTTCCTGTTGCATCCGATTAGATAAGGAAAATAACGTGACCTGGAGAAGCTGGCGAAATGTAGAATCTTCGCTATCACGTTTAACAAAACGATAAATGCGTCACAGATGTCTACTGATACTTCTAATTAGCACAGTGCCGACAAACTGCAGTGTGGTCTAGCGTATTGAAAATTATTTTTCATCACCTTTCATATGAAGCATTCCAAACACTTAAATTTTCAACTGTCGGTCACAAAACCGAACAACAGGAGACTTGGGTGAAGTTTTTCCCTCGCTACGCATAGCACCTACCAGTTCATACTAGTTGCATGTACAGGGAGATGAAACTAAGCGAGACATTTTACGTAAATTATTACTTACAAATCATCGAGACACACTCAAACAGTCTCCTAATTTTACTCAAAGATGGATTAATGTAATTCTGGGATCTTATACTGAATTTCGTCAGTTTTCTTTAAAGTCCTGAAAAAATGAGATTTCGTTAGTAATGCATTAAGGCATTAAGTTTTGCATACAGCCTTTGTTCATGTTGGAATTCCCTAGCTTATGACGTATGGCACTCAATACGAATACATTTGCATCATCATATTCCTAAACTTTAGGTCCTCTTTAGCTTTATATCAGGGAATAGCTGGTTCCGGAACCAGCAACAGGAACTGTCCATTTAACTCGGATCAGGAACTGTCCGATTTAAACCGGATCCGGAACCCGAACCTGGTCTTCGAAACTTATATATAGTAAAATAGATGAAGGAACAATGAAGGTACAGCGGGTTTAAAATGTATAAAAAAATAACGTTTATATTAAACTTAATGTATTACGATTTCATTATTGTTTTTTGAAGACCCGTTTCGCATTTTTAACCAAGCTCTGCGTAATTTACGTCCTCTTTATTTCTAGGACCGGACAAACTCAGCAGCTTACATATGAACCGGATATTTTCGTGAAAACATTCGACATGATTCCCAAAGCACAACAGCATCTGCTATAATGACAATATGCATTAATAGCAGCATAAACAGTTTGTCTTTCAAGAATCCGTATAACTTATACGTTCTGGAAAGATAGAAATCGTGACATGCTGATATTAATGCATATCTAGATGTATTTTATATATATGCATATAAGTATTTTTGATTTTCTTTTTAAAATAAAAATTACGCTTTTTAGTACACCGTTACGCATTAAAAACATTTGAGTAATTTTCGCTATTCGGGAATTGAAAAAACTCCGATTCCATTTTCAAAAATTATGTAATATGTTAAAGATAGCAATTTCTTCTTGGTAATGCGTTAGCAGTGGTCGATTTCTGTTTATAAATTGGTATAAGTTTCAGACAAAGTTATAAATGTACTTAAAACAGTAAATAACTATGGGAACTAATTATATTCGGAGTGTACTCAGTGAAACGAGCGAACCGAAGAATTATTCTAGTTCCATGCTTCACGATTGTTGATACCGTTGTATCGCTAACGAATATCTTTATCCATACCGTACGTAGCACGATGTTTCATAAACCTCGTTCCCATATAACGATTGCTGAACGTGTATCCACGATAAATACCGACTGCTCATAGTAACATAACTCCGTACCTATAAACAGGGAATAACCGGAACCAGCAACCGGAAACGTCCATTTAAACCGGATCCGGAACCAGAACCTGGTCTTCGAAACATATATATTGTAAAACAGATGAAAAACAAATGAATGTACAGTGGATTTAAAATGTATTGAAAATAACTTTTACGCTAAACTTAATGTATTACGATGATATTATTGCCTTTCTGAAACTTTAAAGAGACTGAGGAAGCTAATAATATTTATTTATCGATCAATATGTCGGTTTTTGGACACCCAGAGCAAAAAATGCCTTCCACTATACACACTTGCGTATACTGCGTCAAACTGAATGTGCTTACAACGCATGGAGCGTAGAATAAACACTTTCGCTCTGTCTCCAGTCGCCTCCCTTTACTACACATACGTTTGTTACATGTTTTTCTGTAGGAAACTTGAAATTATTGGTTTATATGGTTCTAAGAGAAAATAACAGAAGACAATTTTCTGAACAGTGGTTAGAGACACTGTTTAGGCTAGCGTTTAGCAACCAATGCCCGTCAGGTAGATGATAATGATGATAACTTTCTAATCAGAATGCTGTGAATGAGGCAAACTGTGATACTGCTCGCATAGTTTCAATAAATACAGTTCAGTGGCAAGAACGCAGTTTCTGGCTGCGTTACAGATAACGTTAGTTTACTTCAATGTAGCTTGATTTACAAAGCTTACAAGCGCAGTAGCTGGTTCTTGACGCAATTTATGTTAGCTAAGCTTACGCTAAATACTTCTTCGTAATCCATACTCTGATACCGAGTTGGACCGGATATTTCGAACATACCCAGCATACTTCTGAATTTGCAAAATAGCTGCTACAAGCAGATATACCTGGCTTTGTTTTGTTAACAAACTACATGTTAAGATGAAAAATTCCTTCTGACATTATGCGCCCTACTGACATTTCAGACGGCAAATTGCTGAGTTAATGTTTTCTTTTGCTTGGTTGTATTGTAAGTGGATCATTGTATTCATATATTACATATGTTTGGACCACAAATGAACCAAAAATATGGAAAATTTCAAACAAAATCTTTTAACCGTAATTCCGGTTCCGGTATGGTTTTTGCCTTTGCCGGAACCGCAACCGAAACACGATTTTCGCCGGAATCGGAATTCCGGTTACTCCCTGCAGGAGCATAAGCAAACAAATATGAAACACGCAAGGACCATTCGGCGCAAGACCGGGAAACCGGGGCGGCAGGAGGCGCAAACACAAACAAACGACCGCCCAGGAACCACAACAGCGCCACCAGACACAGCGAAAACCCCAGCGAAAAAACAACCCCGAGCTAACCAAAGGCTCCCGGCTGCAACCACAAACAGAAGACAAACCCGAAAAAAGGCCAGCAGACAGCCACGACGGAAAAGGACCGCGCCCGACCGCGCACAGCGACGCCAACGAGCCCGAAACCGCGCAGGCGGCACAAACCACAAACGCCGCCCAGCCGCACGAGCACGAGCCGAAGACAAACAACGCCGAACGCGAAACCAGGCCGAAAACAAGGACAAAGAACAAGACAACGAGCCCAAGCACAACGGGCAAAAGAAGAGGAAAAGCACAGCAAGCAGCAAACACGAACCAAAGCAAGAAAAAAAAGCAAACAGAAAAAAAAAAGAAGCAAAAACAACAACAAAGAAAAAAAAAACAAAAAAAAGACGAAAAAAAAAAACAAAAAAGAAAAAAAAAAACACAAAAAAAGCCACGAAAACACAAAAACAAAAACAAAACAAAACAAAACAAAACAAAAAAAAAAAAACCCAGCCAAAAAAAACCAAACAAAACACCCCCAAACAAACCACCACAAACACCCACACACAACACAACCCACACCAAACTCACCTGTGAGCACGAGTGTACCCCTATTTTGCAAACCAATGGACAGTCATTTCACGCTTATGTGCTACTAAGGATTATATTTACCATACTTAAATGTATTTTATTATATTTGCATAATATTACGCACATTTTTATAATATTTCCGTATATTTTATGCATTTTTCTTATACGGATAATTTTTTACATTTTACTCTCAAATTTTCATGATTTAAGTATAATATTTTTAAGTCCCCATATTTACATGTATTTACATTATATTATCATTTTCTTTGCATATATTTTCGTATAATAATAATATTTAACAATTTATATAATGATACAACGAGTGAGAGTGTCTTAAAATGAAAAAGCATTCCGAACTATAACTAAATATGGAGATAATTGTCGTTTGAGACTTGAACACAAGTAGTGCTTCCAGCTTCCCCCTCTACGACAACAGTTATAAAGTATTGCAAATAGAGCAACAGAGTGAGTACATTAACGTTCAATATGATCAACTAGACATTCATAACAACGGCACCTAATGAAAACTTACAATAAACGGCGGATATTATAACAACGATTCGTCTGTTTGTCTGGAACAGCTTCGATAAAAATATCAAATTCAGCCGCGACGATAGATATTATATGTCTACACGATTCTGAGATAAAGATATTATCGCAACTGCAGTTACCAACTGGATTCCCAGAGTCTCACATGAAAAACTGTATGTGTTTAGCATCAAAACTATTAACACTAAGCGACAAAAACCTGAATTTATTCTCAGTTCATTCGTTGGTAATAGGCTAGTAAACGGTAAAAACCGCTCTATTTAACATTTTCTAGTATATATGTAAAATGGCTATAAATATCACATGTTGTGACTTACTCACCCAAAACGTACGGGAGATTAATATTGAGGTTGTAAATTTAAACTGCAGACATGTAGAATTTCTTCGAAATATAATGAGATTTCGTTTTCTACAGTTTTCGTAAAGTTACGACATTACATGGATCAGTAGCGAAAATAAAGATGATTAGGATTCAACAACGGCAGGCGGTGCTAACGAGTTTAATGTTTATAATGAGTTAATGCACCTTTACCAATTGCACCAGACAATTCGACGACAAATCTAAGCAGTATAAATCCATTGCGCAACTTTAAATGGAGTCCACAAATGTTTTATTTGTTCCACATATTTCAACATTTATGAACTTATGAGCACTGACTTATATTAGTACGACAGGTCGGTATATATCGCGGATGCACGCTCAGCAACCATCGTATCAACATACGTACGATTTCGATAAATGGCTTCGTCAGCGACATATTGGCATCAACATTCGTGAAGCATGAACCTGGAATATGATCGGAATGTTTTTCTTCAAGAAGACACGAATAACCTCTTCAAAAGAGAAAGTGGTGCAATTTTAACGTCGGTGTGAAGAAGCTGATGGCTTGACAGATTGCAGGTCGGATGTTGAACAAAAGCCTATCAAGCTTCAATAATAATGTTAAGCAGTGTAAATGGCGGAAGAATTCATTATGAAAAAAGGACATTCATTTTCTTATGCATTGTATATATTTTTTTGTATTATCCTAATGTATTTGTGTTTCATTGTCGCGATATTAGGAATTTGTTCCATATGTAATAAAAAATAAACGGTAGGCATTAAGCAGTCTGAGCATTACCTTGGCAGGGATGAAATGTGTTAAAAAGTGTGTGAATCGTGTGATTTTAATCTCTGTCTCATTTGTGTACAATGAGAATGTCGCTAAGTATTAGCAAGCACCTTCAACGTGATCACTCTGAATGGCAAATTCCCCGAAAATTCTCTTCTCATCAATGATAAGCTAGCAAATATCTACGAAACAGTGTTTCGTGGCGACGACCATTTTATGCGAGAAGATAATCGGGTGAGCATTTGAAGATGTTCAACAAAGTCGCTGGCTACCACGGCTGGACAGGTGAAGCCGGGTATATATTTTGTATGGTTACAGAAGGCAATAGTGATAACAGCATTAGCCTACGACAACCCAGTTCATGAGCGCAGCCAAAACATCAATTGGCAAATCAATACGGTGTTAGACGGCATATTGATTGAAGAAATTTCATATTTGCTACATTAACGTATACTGTGTTTGGTTGTATATATTTTTATTTATAAATAAGCAAAGTCATGGCAGCGTACCGCAGTCTGATGAGGCTTTTTGCAAGGCCGAAACGTTTTCCAATTATCCGAAGTCAACTCAGATTTCCTTACTCGTATAAACAGGCAGAACAAAAGAAATCTTTAAGACATTTAAGATAATATAGTTAACAGAACAGTGCACTGTTTAAGCAATACTTATAATAGTGCATGTTTACGTACTCATTTAACATACAAATAATTTATTAGTAACTCTATCGAGAATGCAGAGCGTAGTGAAGCATAGGAACACCTACGCCTTTTGCGTGCACAAAAAAATCAGATCTCGATAGCACACAATACAATACCGCACAAGTAAGTACAAAACTAAAACAGGCAATAAGTTACCCGTTCTCGAAAACCCCCAAGTGCAAGCTATCAGTCTTCCAGGACGTCACAATAAAATGGGAATATTTTGGTCGAGGAACCATGGGGGCGCCATATCCCTGTATCCATGGATCGCAGAGAAAACCACCACAGGCAATGAATTTCCCAAGCCCAAAAACCCCTAACTGAAACTTTTCAGCCTCCCAAGACGTCATAACAAATTTTCGAGTTTTAGATCGACGAACCACGAGGGTGCCATACCTCAAATCCCATAACTCCAGAACCGGAGCCTTAATCGAAAAACAAAAAAGACGCACCGGTATTTATCATTTTACTATGAAATAAAACCAAGCAGAGAAATAAATTCGAAAGTTAAGATAAAAATAACTTTACTTCCGTGATATAGTAACCATACTAAAAAGGGGAAAAACACTCATTTTAACCTCTGAACCCGAACCATGGGGAGCCATAACCTGTAACCCATGGAACCGTGGACCACAGAGCAAAACCAACACAGGCAATGAGTTTCCCATGCCCCAAGATCCCCACGTGAAACTTTTCAGCCACACAGGACGTCACAACAATTTTTCGAATTTTGGATTGAGGAATTATTGGGCGCCATACCCCCGTATCTCAAACCCCAAACTACAAAACCGGAGCCTTAATGGAACAACAAAAAATAGGCATCGGCATTTATCATTTTACTATGAAATAAAACTACCAGGGAAAAATATTCGAAAGTTGAGATAAAAATAACCATTCTTCCGTGAAAGTACTAAAATGGTGTAAAAAAACCCTCATTTTGCCCTCTGACCCCGGTGCGAATGAGCCCAAGAAAATGAAAAAAAATTAAGTCGTTCCAGAGTTATGGCCGACCAACACACACAGACGGAATTTAAAATCTTTCACTCCTGCAACACACAATCTGCACTACGTGACACTATGCTCTGATGAAATATCGGCGAAAACAGACAAAGCGATATTGATATAATCTCACCTTAAAGTCTGAGCATTCAATACTTATCAACAAATACCGGCAAAGTTTCAGAAGTCGCTGAAACAATTTTTAATTAATAAAAAATTATGGTAATGCACATAGACACCAAACTATTGCAAAACAGGACATCACTTCGATCAGGAAGATAATATTATGATCTGACAACAGTGGTATAAACAGAGGAGTAATCAATCTCACGTCATTTTCCTTCACTAAACAAGCTACTATTATACTGGAACAGATTTATATGATGAAAATAATTCCGTTATATATACTAAAAGATGTAACACAAGTAATATTTAATACAATATCGATATTTTAAATACGATTTACCTCCTATATATCACAACCACTTATAATCTATCGTTAAAATACTGTAAGCTTTCTGCAACCACAGACTATTGTTAAAACCAAAATAGCATACCTCTTTGTCTGCACCGTGATTGTACATAAACATAAAACTTCGTATCACAGGAAACGCTTCTTTAGCTGGAATATGTATTAATACTGCAAGCATACAACACTAATTATAAACAACAAATAGTGATGTAGGTAGGTGATAATATGGGGTATAAATACCTGATTCAGCTACTGTATGAGCCTTTCCGAACCCCAAGTACAAGATCAATTTTGTCCTGCAATAATCTCCGTAAAGTTTACTATTCCCAACACGTTTAAATTATGTCCGTCCTCGATATCTAATATCATTGTTACAAAGATTTTGTTTTGCAACAAGTCCTTTGATATCATACAGTCCATTTTAAGTGCTTTGCAGTTTCTGGCTCATATTCACAGGCTGTGTGTAAGCTATTGTTTGATGAACCTATTTTGCATATGTGTGACTTAAACATACCGTGAAAGTAATGTCCCATGGTAGCTTCTCCTATATATACGGTAAAATTTTTAATTGGGCGATGTATCAAAACTAATATTTATTTTATCCGAAATCCAATGCAAGATATATGCTGCGTGGACAAAACATATGAAGCACGCCAAATATGTTCTCCAGTTTCTAGGTGACATAACAGGGGTGGGTGCCTACGTGCCCTTGATTTGGACCAAAAGGTCATACAGAATGATTGCATATTCGTTTCATGTTAAATCTAAGCATATAAGAATGTTCCACATTACATGTGTATATGCCACATTACATAACTGCAAAGAATAAAAAATTATAGGAATTCAGATGGGAATTGGTGAACCAAAATGGCAGTGTTAAACAACACTAGGGTCTCTAACACAAGCCATGCAAGACCTAGAACAAATCTTATAACATTCTTATTAAAAACAATTACCAAAGACAAATTTCAAATTAACAGAACAGAAAAGTTCCAAATGTTGCCAAAATTTTTAGTAGTTCTGCTACCAAATGTATGGCGTCTCAACTGCCTAAAAGTTTTCTCTCCGGCACGTACGGAGGAACCTTAGGAATTTGGGCAATGGGAAATGGGTAACCCCGATTCAACTACAGTGAGGCTTCGATGTTTATAAATTTGCAAATTCAGAGCCTTTAAAATAAAAAAGCTAAAACAGGTAGTTACGAAGTCGCCTGAGAATCACAACAGACGTCTTTTTTGAAGGTAAAATCTATTATATATAGCTGTTAAATTATATTTTACGTAATTTAATGGATTTCTTCTATTCGGAATGGGATTTTGGCAAATACATTTTCAATTAATTGTGTCAAAATAATACATATTTTTTTCGCCGAGAAACAAAAATGTCATGTGGCGTTGAATTATGAATAACATAACACTTTTCCAAGAGCATTAACTGAAAAATACTAGCCCTCCACTAATTTGGAGAATCCAGAGTGTTGAATCGACTAAATCATAAAATGCGCCCATGAAATAATTTACGTATGACCTATATATGTTGACTTAATATAAATTAGCAAAATTATACCTGGGGTGCACGAACAGGGAGAGTTGAAAATATTTAGGTGGCGATTACCCACAGTTGAACTAGGAGACCAAAAAGTACTATATCTGTCAGAAAACGTCAAAATGTTTAATTTAGCAACTCTGGGCGCATAAATTGGGAAAGTCAATATGTTCCCGGGGGTTATGATCTAGAAGGTCGATATATTGCGTCTTTATGTGAAACAGCCAGATATGGCCCTGCATTTTTTAATATTTTCATCGTCGCTACGTACACATAACCGAACAAATTATTTTGAGAGAGGGAAGAGGAGAAAGTTGATACCACACAAGACACCCCGCAACCACACAGAGTTATTTGGCAGGCGCCACAATCCATATAAGATATGAAGGTTGCTACAGTTTTATTAATCAAAAATATTGAAACTCCATGTCACATATCATTATCACTTCATAAATGACTTAATATGTTAGTCAACTCAAAATATGGCAATCTGGTATTGTTATGCCAGAGTAAACTTAAGATACGCTCCCAACCATTCTCTTTTGACACCATATACAAAACGTTGTTAGCGAACAAAACTCTGATTTCAGTAGCCGTATCCAATTTCGACATTTTTGTTCCATAACGCCCTTAGTGAATGCAATTCGACCTCTGTACTTTAACACAGTTGTTTTAGCGAACATTTTCAAATTATAATGTATGGAATACGAAACGGACTAATTCTGTTCTTTAAAGCAAAAATGAAATTTGTGTTCAGAGAACAACTGAATGGCAATCGCTTTTGTCAAAATAGGATTGTAAGGGGCGCAGCTTAAGTTTACTCATGCAATACCTGGAATTGAAAGAGATGATTTATCCATTTCGACATAACCGCCAAATTTTTCGTCGAATTGCTGTCTGAAGTAAAAATATTATTTGAAAACCAGGGTGAACCAATTAAAATTTCTGCCATGTTGTTATTAAAGGCGAATAATTATCTGTGTTCATAGTACTTAATTCATCAAAACAAATGCTCGGTATTTTCAATATACGTCGCTATTTTTCCGCGGACTGTTCAGGAATTTTTTATTTCTGTCCATAGCTGTACTCAGAGTGATCGAGCATTTCAGTTACGACCTCGATTACGATAAAATAATTGCACAAATGTATGTAAAGTCAGCTATTCTCAAAGTGATATCAACACAATACTGTTCCTGAATTTACTTTTAGTTTGTCCGAAGCTGTACCAGCGTTCGCGGTCCGAGAACTCAAAATCCAACGAAATTCAAAAAGAAATAACAAAATTTTCGGCAAAATTCTAAGTTACAACAACACCCTTGGCGGCAACTAACGACGATAAAATAAATGCACAAATGTATGTAAAGTAAACTATTCTCAATGTTTTGTCTCATTGCAACAATAAATATTTAAATCCAACCACGCTACAGCAAACGGTGAAATGTCGATATAGCCCATGGAGTTTTGACCCGGCGATCCGGAATTTGCGACAGAAACAACGAAGCCACCAATTTGTATGTACGTATATCCTAATAATCGTATATTACAAAAAGTGAGCGAGCCAATAAGCAAAGTATTTTATGTCTTATTTATGTATACATCAGTGAATAACCAGAACCGAAATTTACCGGAATCGGAACCAGCAAGCGAAACTCTCCATTTAAACCTGAAACGGAACCTAGTCTTCGAGACATATATATAGTAAAACAGATGAAAAAATAAATGAAGGTATATACTGGATTCAAAATGTATTAAAAATAACTTAATGTATTGCGATGGCATTATTGCCTTTCTGAAACTAAAGAAACTGGCGAACCTAATAATCTTTATCGATCAATGTGTTGGTTTTAGGACACCCAGTGCAAAAAAAATGCCTTCTACTATACACCCTTGCGTATACTGCGTCAAACTGAATGTGCTTACAATGCATGGAGCGTAGAATAAACACTTTCGCTCAATCTCCAGTCGCCTCCCTTTAGTGCATATACGTTTGTTACATGTTTTTCTGTAGGAAACTTGAAATTTTGGTTTATATGGTCCTAAAAGAAAAAACATAAGACAATTTTCTGATCCGTGGGGTTGGGCAACCAGTGCCCATCAGTTAAATGATAACTTTCATATTGCTGGAAATGAGACAACTGGCTGCTTTGCAGATAATGTTACTTTACTTCAATGTAGACTGATTTACAAAGTTTACAAGCGCAGTGACTGGTGCTTGACGCAATATATGTTAGCCAAGCTTACGCTAAGTAATTCTACGTAATCCGTACTCTGTTACCGAGTTGGACCAGTTTAATTCGACAATACCTGCAGACTTCTGAATGTGCAAAATAGCTGCTAAAGTATCGACCCGGCTTTGCTTTGTTAACAAGCTCCTGCAGGGTAGGATGAAAATTACTACTGAAATTATGTGCCCTACTTAAGTTTCATACGGCAAATTTCGGACAACCTTTTCTTTTGCTTGGTTGTATTGAAACTTGATCATTGTATATAACACGTGTTTGGACCACAGATGAAGCAAAAATGTAGAAAATTTCAAACAAAATTTTTTAACAGGAATTCCGTTTCCGGTATGGTTTTTGCCCTTTGCCGGAACCGCAACCGGAACACGATTTTTGCCGGAACCGGAATTCCGATTACTCCCTGACATTTGATGTCAGATCCACCATACAAACAGTAACCTATATAAAATTAGCTAATTAATTAGTAATATCAACTAATTAGATAATTATATAACTAATTAGCACACATGATAAAATCATAAAGTTTTAAAAATGACACATTCATCATCAGCTACATCGAAAACCCCCGAGCTCAAAAAAATCAGCGATTTTAAAATTTGCATAAAACTAACTAAGTTAATTAATTACTCAACTAAATGTGAAAGTTATTTTTATTTCTAAGCACTTTGAACATTTTCGAAAAAATCACATAATTAACTAAATAATCAGCATGTTTTAACATACTCGAATAGTAACAAACATCAGATTCCTAATCAGCACGGCGAGAGGAAAAATACGGACCTAAATAATAGCTTTACAATAATTATTCATTGAAAAATGCGCAATTTTTGTTTGAAAATGCTAAAAATGGGAACGACGCTTAACTAATTAGTTAATTACTATATAATTAACTAAAGCAAATTTGTCAAAATCTCTCTCTATATATAACTTGCAGCTGACCGATATTAAGCTTTTCAAACAAAAAATTAACGCGGCTCAACAGTTATTGAGCAGTACACGGATGGACAGACAGTGCCGATTTTCCCCTCTGACGAAAACAAAACGCTTTGCTTCGGTCAGCTCAATAACATAACTGAAAAACAGCATAAAATTCTAGGACAACAAACGTGAAATTGAAAGAGCTTAAAAGCACTACAACCCTTTAACGCGCTGACGCCATGTGCACATATAACCATGAAATACAATAGAACGTTCACACAAAAAATTAGAAACGCAAAGTAAACATTCAGTTAAAATATCAGTGTTTGGATGGCATAATATATACATTTATCGCAGCACTAAATCTGGGTTGTATACAGCGTTCCGAATAGCGGACACAGGGGGGCTTCCGGGGTCCCTATGTTTATTGTCGGGGGAAATTTCAATGTGAGGGATTTTGCTCCATATGCTACATATTTCCACATCTTCCGGTAATGTAACTGTCCTACATGTATTACCATATAGAGACAATAGAATTACTCACAGCTTTAGAAATAGTAAAACTAACGTTTTAGAAACATTAAGCACTCAAAAGCATAAATTTAAAGACATTGACAAGTTGGACTTAGCCGAACATGAAGGATTTCGGGTGATGGGGCGGGGGCGACATGAGAGAAATTCTCACGAACTTGTAAGAATTTGGAAAGTGGTGGTCTCCGACTTACCGCGCCGTGTACAAACCAAGTAAATTCGAAATGAATCTATCAGTTCAGCTCAAATTTTTAGCAGTGAGTGCACATGTGTCGAACCTTTTTGTTTTTTTACGCATTTCTTTGATAACAATTGAAAAGTCTAACTCACTACTTGTCAGCTATGGATATCACGGTTAATATGAATGTCGATAAATCAATACAACAAAGACACTAAGTTGTGTTTCGCTGAAAGATTTACAGCGGTTGTACCTTTTACGAAACTACTGGCGAATTGTTTACAAACTTCCGCGAAAAACAATACAGCGTAGTAGTAAAATATGAAAAATATGTAACGCCAAAAATGTAACCTAAGCATTGATACCGCAAATGATTCACAGCAACTAAGCAGAACATACCTAAACGCATGACGAACACGCGATCGCGACAAAAAACCTCTTGCCACAGCCTATAAATAGATAGGTAGTGCTAAAAACAAAAGTATCAAAACAAATGCTAATCGCATGAAATAAACAGTATATTGTTCGTTGTAACAAGAAGTGGTTACAAAACTTGCCTAAGAGACACGGATCAATATATTTGTTACGAAAATATAGCTGACAAATGTGGTAATTGGTTTAATTTTGGGCCACCAATTTTATGATCATACGTCTTATAACTTACATTCTTGTGGCAGTTTCAACGAACTACAGCCAAACAATCGAGAATTTTTGGATGCAAGCATTGGCAGTATCCACGATGCTTTGCTACCAAATTACTAATTCTTGACCTCTTGTGATCCAGTCAATGTGGTTTCATTATGTGCTGTCTCTTATCAGGTATTGTACAATGAACAAGTTTGGACACAGTTGATTTTCTTGCGCCATGTATAGGAGAAATATTATCAAACGACATAGTGTTTTTTGATTGTTTCGACTATGAGTTAAATTTACCGTCGCTATTTTTTATTTGCTTGGATGTAGTTTCTTAATTGTTGCATGGTAACTTTTTAGTGGTAATACCCTAGGTTATGCCATTTATTATTGTTGGTCAGTGTTTTTTTTTGTAATCTGCGATCTTCTGGTGGTATTTAAGATCGATAAAGCTACATGCAGAGGCCGTATTTTGTCGTGTGTCCTGTAATGTGTGAAAACTGTTGGCACATTCCATTGTGAGTTGATTATTATATCTCATCCGATTGCAGAGAAATCAGATTTCGTGCTTTCTTAAATAAGATTTAAAGCTACGTACTTTAGTTGTGCTAACTATTCTATTAATCAATTTAGTATATACATATATTATGGACGACGACACCAAGATTTGTGCTAATTTTGGCTTAAAATGGACGTTTTAATTACTTCTCACTGGTATTACCATAGGTTATGCCAATTATTCTTGTTGGTCAGCGGTTTTCATGTAATCTGCTGTCTTCTGGTGGTATTTTACATCAATAAAGTTACATGCAGAGTTGGTATTTTGTCGAGCGTCGTCTAGGGTGTAAAAATTGTTGACAACATTCCGTTGTGAGTTGATTATTATATCCCATGCGATTGCACAGGAACAAGATTGTGTGTTTTCTTAAATAAAATTTGAAGCTACCTACTTTAGTTGTGCTAACAATTACTTAATTCACTACATATATTATGGACGATAAAACCAAGATTTGTGCTAATTTTGACTTAAAAGGGACATTTTAATTATATACTTCTCGTTAAGAGAGATATTGGACAATTTGTATTAATTTATTGCTACATGACTATATATACTATATATATTCATCTTTTCTGGGTATCACTATCACTGGTCCATAAACTGTAGCAAACAACAGCGCACGATGGAAATCTCAAAAAATACTTACAAGTTTATAAATGTTTCAAATAAAAAATCAAAATACCTGAATCTTTACAGCAGCATCTTCTCTTCTTTTCTCAGCAGCTCTTGATATTCTAGCCTGTCTAGTTTGCGCAACAAAGTCTGATTTACTACTTATATCCCTGCTGTTCATACGTAACAAACTACAAATATCTATATATACAAGTTGTACAAGCCATCATTTAGTGACTCCGTTAAATTTATAAACCACCAACAGTGACAGCACTAAAACAAACAAATTTCATTTAAATTTATGCTCTAATGTCGTTATTATGTTTGAAAATATAGTTGCGAACGCATTGCCAAGTGCCTTTTTGCTATTGTTATTTACATAGACGGCAAATATGACGGGCGTACACTAACATAAATTTTGTTCAGTCCGGATTCTCTCGGTCGATTGACTACACAAAATAGAACCATTGTTTGCATTATATTGTTGAAGATTTGTTTATATAGTTATCTTGTGTTCGTGCTTGTACTATGGTAACGCCACCTCGCTTACGCCTAGTGCCAGGTATTATGGCATGAACATTTTATAGGCTAATCTGGTACCTTATCGTTGTTTGTTTTGTCACCTTCTTAAAAATCGTCATCATGCAATTCACAGTACTTATAAATCAACTTCGTTCAATAGATAGGGTCGCATGGTACCCATAAAAGTATCTTAGTACGCCAGAAATTGTGCTCGCGCAGCCGTAATTATTTCTGTTTTGTTAATCGGTGGAGGCATACTCATATGTTATATATATACTTGTTATAATTTTTCGGATTGTAGCCGCGTTAGTCGCACATTAGTTTAGGATATACGGGCCGATAAATGTTAAACTATAAGAGACATTAAATAAAATCACAGTCGACTTAACAGCAATACAAACCTGGCAAACAAAGTTCACTATATTTCAGATACTGAAACTTAGATAACGAAGAGTTTGTTTTCTCCCAATGTTGGTTGCTAATGCTAATGATTGAGTGAAAAGGGCTAGAAATATATGAGTGGACAGTTTTTGTCCATTGCAACAACCCTATGGTTTTTGTACTGTTTTTATCTAAGTATGCCTATGCTTATTGCCTGCTTTCCTAGCATTGTCTGAAAATTGCTATTATGGTCCCTTAACTCTCCCAGTGCTTAATATAAGTTTGCACAGGTTTCTGATACTGCTGTCCTTAAGACTTCCTGTTATAATTACTCGTGCTCCTAGTGTGGATTCTCTGATCTGCTCATATTTAGCACAGTCGTGTTGTAGGTGATTTGAAGTTTCCTCTATCCACAGTGCTCACAATTTTTGTCAGTGAGAATTTTGAGCTTGAATACTGGCCATTTAACTAGCTATGTCCAGTTATTATTTGCATACATTGTCTCAACTTGTCTTTTGAGAGTTTCATAACATGTTTTCCCCATTTTTCGTTGGGGATGATTAGCAAGCCCTTTGTGTGCTTACAATGAGTCTCCTGTCTCCATCTTGTAATGAATTTTCTGTGCAACCATGCTTTTGTAATGGTGGTAACCATTTTATTAGCTATAGGCAAAATAGGTTCTGGCCCGTGTGGTCTTTTGCTAGACCCTTTTCTTGCCAGTACGTCTGCTCTCTCGTTCCCTTCAATATTGCTATAGCCTGGAGCCCATAGCAGACTTACTTTGTTGTTTTTACACAATACTCTGAGACTATCCCTACATTCTCCAACTATCTTAGAGTGAATTTTATCTGCAGTAAGTTAATGCCGCTCGGCTACCTGATAAAATGCT
>JASANE010002075.1:0-58880 GCA_030248225.1 Trileptium ribeirensis
TCATTAATTCCTGTTGCATCTAGGAAGTTCGCTGGAATCAATTCGTTGCATATTCGAATCGAACTTGGTAGCATATCTGTAACAACTGGTGTCAGCCGACAAGCGTTGAGCTGCCATTTGATACACTACAGATGAAGAACACATGCATGCCCCGACCACTTGCTACGGCAAATTCTCAACAACAATGTAGCCGACCAAGCGGCCGTGACGTCGATCTTAGAAGCGGCAAGTCGTCAATGACTGCGAACAGCGGTCCGTCATATCTCATTGAGGAAATGGCGCTACAACCCAGTCTGCAATGATAACTGCAGCCAACAGAGAAATGTGACGAGATATGGTGGATATGAAGGAACCCTGCAACCTCAGGGTCACGTAATCCGGTAAACAGATCAAAAATTTAACAGAACACTAACCAATGCATCTACATTAACGTTTAACACCACATTTGAGATTGCATGTTTTTTTAGTTAGTAATGCTCAAAAATGTCCAAAAAATAAATAACTGACCACACTTTCGGTGAAGCTCCTATTCCATGGCCACAAGGCGTCCAGTTTTGGCATGAACGGGTGGTACAGATAATGTATCTTAGTTACTGACATAAATCAGTAGAAAACGGTGCCATACAAAAGAACATAACAAGGCTATTGGTTACGAATTTTTCGTTTTGTTGTTGCTTTTGATCTAGAAAATTCAACGTTACTGCGTTAATTCAACGTACGATAGAACAGTAATGTGTGAGGTCAGAAATAGTAAACGACCTGTCATACACGATTGGTCACTTGCAATATTGTTTGAAAAAATTGTGTTTCCAAACTGCTCGGTGCTACCTGAGTACTTGATACACCACTTGATATTGTGTTCAAGAAGAGTTGGTGTATACATGTGCACAAAACTTAAGGTTTACTTAAATATCTGCAGTTTGCGGTTATATATAAATTTAATTTATGGTATATAGATAAGCCGGATACTTTGATCCGGCTACTTGTTTTGGTACTTTGCTCTATAATTATACTTGGCTATTGGCACTATGATAGGGTTTTAAAAAGATTTTGATTGGGCAACTTAGTACTATAGAAGGGTTTTTTACAAAAAGTATATAAATATTAGCATATCAAGAAGCTTTGTAGTTAGCGGGGATACACAGTAGTGCTAATCAACCAGTGATGTGTGTCCTGTCTACTAATTAAATCGATACGTTTACCAAATCTATATTATAACTCTTGGTACCGTGTGGCCATGCGCGCTTACCAAGTAGCCCGGTGATTACCGACTGGCCCGGATTGACCGCACGTAAGGTTCAAAACGAACCAGAATATTTGTCCAAAAAATTTTTCTGGTCGGGTTCCAATGGTGAATGGTGGAAGAGCGAAAAAAATATTACCGTCCCTGTGCCAATCAAATGCACCCTAATAATATATATATAATCCTTATATACTAAGGAAGGACTAACGGAATTCATGTTCCGGCTCTGGTAAAATGTGGTTCTGGTTAAGGCTAAATTTTTAAAGAGTCGATGTACCGCTTCAAATTATTTATCAACTTTACTACAGCAATTATTCGTAAAAAATTTTTTTGACAGTCTGTGGAAATTGTAACTCATCACTTGATGGATCTTCAAAATTTTTATTTGATTACAAATTCAGTCTATTTGTGTTCTTTCATTTAATTTTATCTAATTTAGATGCTACACCCGCTGACCACGTCATTCGGGTCAAAATGCACACCAAAAAGCTCAAGGCTCACACTTTTATCGGTCGCTGTCATTCGTAACTCGTTTTCGGAAGACCGGATTTTGATAAATTTTTGTTCGATATAGCAAAAGTGACAACCATATTCCATTAGCTCAGGGCGTGAAGCTACGCCACCATCTCGAGGGTCAAAATGGCAAAAAACAGGTTTTATGAGCTCTTTGCCAAATCTGCCTATACGGGTACCAGTGTTTCGCAGCCCATATCTTGTGATATAGGCCCTGTATGGAAAAATGGCGACCACCACACAAAGTCAAATCATTCAAGTTCACCTTGCTGATAAAATATATGTTGTGGGATTACTCTCTGTATCGCTGTACGCCCGAATATGGTTCGTCGACCTTTTGTCTGAATTAGCGACTTTTCATATTTCAAATGTTATTGCATGGTTTTACCTTACAATAAGTGTCTATTAGGTTATCACGCAAGCTGCATACAAAGATTCTGCTATCTAGAACCAACTTGACTATATTATCCATTTCAAGGAGGTTTCAGGGGTTTTGCGGTCGACGAACCGATTTCTAAAATGCAATGCCTTTTCAATTGATAGGTCATGTATTGCGTGAAGGACATCAAGAATGAGTTATATATCTTTTTCTGAAGGCTGAATCCGATGATCTGGTTAGCTAGAATAAGGCCTGCTATTTTATGCCTTTTTATGGGTTTCAATGCGCTTAGAGTTAATGAATTAGATTTCCAGAATATACCTAGTCTGTACCCAATTGTTCTGTTACGCATTGTTTACAGGGGACCAAGAATTGTCTATATCGGTTTTGCGGTAGGCTGAAAACGACGGTTTGGTTATATAGGGCCCAGAACGAGTATCTTATGCCTTCTGAGACATTTTACATTGAGTTTATTGATCGATGAACTTTATTTCAGGAATGTAGTCGGCCATCAGCCTTTTGTTTGGAACATTGCATCAAAAATAGCCTATATAGAGGTATTTCGGTATGATGAATACAATGTTTTGGTTATATAGTACGAATATTTCATGCCTCAACGGTTTTACTGGGTTTAGGATCAATGATTCTGCTTTTGGGAATATATCCTGTCTTCAGTACTTTGGTTCTGTATTGCGTATACGGCACAACGAATGATCTATATATATATATATATATATATATATATATATATATGTTTTGGTAAGCTGCATACGATGGGTCGGTTATCTAGAGAACAACACAAATACTTGATGCGTTGTCAGTTGTTTTCGATAGGTTTAGGATTTTCAATGGGTCAGGGTTCAAGGAGTTTAAGGGTGCTATATACATCAAACACAACCGGTTAAAGGTGATTAAACAAAATAACATAAAAATGAAACCACGCTCGCTCCGTTGCATCCTGGCTTGTGAGATACTAGTTATGAAGCTACATAAGCTTTAGCCATTTCATCGGTGATCAATTTTTCCAGGTTAATGTCGGTAGGTAATTCGATAATCAGGAGGTTCTCGGCCTGTCTGTTTAATCGCGAAAGTGTTCCATGCCGTATCGTCGTTGTTCCTTTCTACGTTAGCAAATTTCAGTGTCGACTACTGAAACCATTGTAATTTTGTTGACGCTTGGATTTCGACATAACATAACTTGACTTGCAAAACTCAATTCGATTCATGTTGTCTTGCCGAACAGACCCCATTTCGTTTATTTGCCAATTATGGGGTAACAATTTCTCATGCATAGTTATTCCTAATTGCCGATAGATAATTACCAATTCGAACGCTGCTAAAAATCATGTCCATAGATCGCAATCTTTGAGAAATTTCGGATCCCGATGAATCGTATCTTTCACACCATTTTTCTAAGTGGAGCGGTACGAAGAAGTACTCTATCGCTGTTTCTGTGAATTCTCCGTTGAACGCTAGAGGGCATAATAACGTTTTTAAGCGGCAAGTGACTAAAGTGTTTTTCGTATTGTTCTTCGCTAATGACTGTTATTTCTGACCCAGTATCGACTGGGCCTCGAAGTTTCTTAGTTCCGTCCAGGTACGTATCAATGTAGTATCTTGACAGCAATGTCGGATCACTACACGGTTCGTGTTCTTCTGTTCCATCCATTTAGTTTACTGCTACGAATTGTTTTTTCTTGAGCCGATATATCTTCGGTGTTCTTTGGTTCTTTTTGAATTTTCCTTCGTTGTGCTCCATGCGATCTCGCCGGTTCATTATTCATTCTTTTGTGCTGGGGATTCGCCCTAGTCGGTACCACTTCATATCGGTTGTGGTTTTGTCGCTGATACTCCATTCGCACTTCTTTTGTACTTTGTCCGCATTCTTTGGGAAACATGGTTTTGTTTTATTACTCAATTTTCCACAATTGTTGGATCTTGGGTGGGATTTGGTTCGTCAACGTTTGCCGATTTTGCTGTTGTTGGTTTGCCTCCGCTATTGGCATTCTTTGCTGTTTTTCCCCACTAGTTTGAGGTTGCGTTGCTTGTTGCGGTACTTGCCCCTAATATATCGCTTGCGGCGTTACTTGTTGCATTCCCATTGGTTCGTAGTATAGGTGCACAGGTTGCCGGAAATTCTTGCCGTTCTGTGTTGGCATCACTGGTGTCGGTATCGTCCCTGGTTGCACGATTTGTTGATGTTGTGGTTGGCGTACTCGTATCGATTGATTGGCACGTCGAATCTTGATTTGAATTTCTTTACCCATTCGTTGTAGTTGTATAATTCTTTAACTTTCTCGAGCGTCAATACTTCTATGTGTTCTTCCGCTTTCCCACACATCTTTGCTTTAGGACTCGGAGTTTCTCTTGTTCGTCATCGATTCCATCGTGAGCCAACGCTTTCTCTAGTTCTTTTCGAAATTTCTAGCAACTTGTGTCGCTTTTGTATGGTAGCAGATTTCGAATTTCGTTCTCCATCTTGGCCGATTGATTGTTGCGTCATATTAGATACTTGCGGCGTTTCATTGTTCGCCACTTTGATCGATGCTTCGATCAGCTGCAGGTTCATCGCCATCAGGTCATTATTTTGTTGCCATTGGTTATTGATTTGACTCGTTGTCACCGTGGTTTGCTGCGGTTAGTGTAGCCGACACATGTACAGCGTTGCTGTTGCTAACGGTACTTCCGGATTAATGAACTAATTGCTTCGCGCGAGTGGAATTTGGTTGCTTTGATGGACTATTGGTGTTGCACCGTAGTATTCGTACGCATCGTTTTGCCTTGCACCGGTTGTTATGGTTTGCACTTGATTTCATATGCTCATTGTTTGAAGCGCGCCGCAATTCGTCATTACATATCGGTCCTTTAATTGCACCGAATTGATTTTGATTTTTTACTGATTCATGTTTGATACACCGTGATTATTTGTTGGTTTGCAGCGATTTAATCTTGGTTTGTCTCGATTTGCTCGCAATTTTTGTTGAGTCGCCTTTGATTTGCACCAACTACATTTTGGTTCGGGGCGAATTGCTCGTAATTCACGTCGAATTGGCTCGGTTTGCGTTGAATCGCATTTGGTTTAAACCGAATAGTTCTTAGGTTGCACTGAGTTGATCGTCAATTTGATTATGGATTGTGTTTAGTCGCATGCGACTTGCACCCTCTCGGTTTTGATTTCACTGACTTGTTCATAATATTTAGATTGAGCTGCATTTGACATGCCACGAATTGGTCGTGATTTGCACCATATCGATTTCGATTTACGTTGAATCGTGTTGCGTTTGCGTCAAATTTGTCTTGATTTGCACCGAATAAGTCGTCGTTTATGTCACATTGCTCTTGGTTTATGTTGATTTGTGATTAATTTGTACCGAATCGATTATGATTTGCACCGAATCGATCATTATTTGCACCAAATCGACCATGGTTTGTGTGGCATTGTTCTCGGTTTGCATTATATCACGTTTGGTCCGTTCCGAATTCGATTGAATTTACACCGAATTGATCGTAATTTGCATTGCAATGGTCTCTGTTTGCGTCAAATTACTTTTCGGTTGCACCAATTTGATGTTGTCTTGCATTAATTCGTATTTTATTTGTACCGATTGATTTTCGATTGCACCGAATTGGTCCGAATTTGCACCGATTTCGTTTTGATTTACACCAAATTGTTCGTTATTTGCGTCAAATTGATCATTATTTGCATTGAATCGCATTTGGTTTATATCGATTCTTTCTTTACTTGCACCGAATGAATCGTAATTCGTATTGGATCGGGTTTGGTTTGCATGGGTTGAAATATGATTTGCACTCATGGTTGTTCGTCTTTGTTGCTCGTATTCGGTTGCTGTTGCTCTTTTCTTGTTGGTTCGGGTACGACTGAGTCTAGTTTTTGGATTGTATATTCTAATTCTTCCGTTGTGCTCGGTTTTGTCGTGTTTCTTGTGCCTTTTCGCTTAGTAATGATTCGACGTTCTTTGGTGTTGTCGTCGATTGTTGGTGTGTTGTTGCGCTAGGCGGGGTTCTCTGAAGTGGAATTTAGTATTTTATAATTTATATGGGGCTTGCGTGAAACGACCCTGTTTGGAGGTCTAATAATTCCTATTATAGTATAAATAACTTCTATTTTGGGTTTTGCCTTATTTAGGGATAGGTGTTGCTTTTTGGTTTTCGAAAATACTAACCACTTTTATCCAACTTTTACACGACATCGTGGTCACCATATTGTATTTTTAAGGATGATGGGGAAGGGGTTGGATGAGGAATTTTTATTATGACGGCTATCGGATGTTAAATTGTACGGGATCGGTCACCGAAGATTGTGTGGTCTGAGGTGTGGCTAGTAGTATGCCGGTGGAGAATTGCGATTGACACGCATTCTTGTATTTTATCAACTGTTGCCGACGCCTTATATCTTGCGATGCGGCACGACTATGCCCAATACACTCACTGTCCAGATAGATATACACCAAACGCGTAGTAAATAACGTTTATTATAACAGAGTAAAATGTTAAGGCACCCGGCTTGAACACTCGTTACCCGTCAGCTGTTATGCCCGGCACTGTGCTTTAGCACCAATAGCTAGATCACACCTCAAAACACCGGTTACTTTCATTTTAGTCGGCTCTAGCTCCCTGCAATAGCTCGGTCTCTCCTAGCTCCATTTGCGTTAAGGTTTAGGTTATGATTAATTCTAGTAAGCCTTTTGTGAGGTTGATACGACCGCCCACGATTGGCTGACGACGCATGTTTATATAAGTACCTGGGCCTAAGACCTTAGATTTACACTAATACTTGCCGGTTATGTTAAACAAGCCGTCCCCGATTGGCTGACGAACTACAATACTAAAACTGTATAGTAGCGGTCGACTACTATTTAGTTGAATTTTCACGGTTCTGAACGACCCCCGATTGGCTGGCCGCACAGAGATCCTTGGCTCCCGATTGTCTTGCCAAGAATTTTACTTGGAGATTGCCGGTGACTCGAGAGGTAATCTATTCCCTCGCCTCTTATTCACCCGGTCTCTTCAAGAAGAACAGTACTTGCTGAGCCACCCCCGAGTGGCTGGCAGACCCAATAAGCAATGCTACTACCTCGGCACCCCCGAATCTACTCGCCTTGGTGTTACTCACTCGACACTGATAGGCTGAATTCTATAAAATATTACTAAGTTTTATTAACAATTATTAGAACACCACTTCTTTTAATAAGTGAAAAATGGTATTACTAATTTATTTAGTAACTAACAACACTAAAAGTACTCAGGTGTGAAGCATACCATTATTAAAGCTCCATTCTTTTATAAAAATCTCCATTCCAAAACCAGATCTGATAAGTAAAAGTAGACCCATATTCAGCGAAACTCTTTACACTCTAAGACATAAGAATCCAAATATAAGGTGCTTTCTCTCACGCAATTATTTGCATATAAGTCTCTGGAGCTTAAATTAACTCGTAATCTTTAAACCCATAGACGTTAAAACCATTCACAAATAGTTAACACAGACCCGGAACAATTCTCAGCTAATCAGCTATCTAGCATAATTCCACGTAATAAGAAGTCATCCGGCTAGCTAGGTAGCCACATTGGACAATTCCAGAATAAATATCAATACAATATTATAAAATCAACATAGGTGTCAGGCGCCGATCATACGATCACTAATCACTGCCGCTACACAACTCAGACTGAAATAAAAAACTTTAACTTAGGTTAGCTAAGCTTAAGAAATATTGCGATTTATGCAAATTAAGTAAAGTTAAGTTAGATCTAGGAAGTGAAAACAAAGAAAAATGAAAACCCAAGGGGAGGTACCAATAAATGAATAAAATTTGAAAAGAACCCGAATTTAGAGTTTTTGGAGAGATTTGCACACAGGGAAGCCTTGGTAGCCTACCGTACCCCGACAGAGAGTTGTAAGCCATGAGAACCCTTCGAAAGGCTAGTAGGACCACGACACAAACTGTTATTTTGTGTAGTTTTCTTGGGGGTAGGGGTTGGAGGGTACTTTTCCTTATGTTGGCTATCGGTTATAAAAAAGGATGGGATTTGTCACCGGAGATGTGCGGTGCGAAGTGTGACCAGGAGTATGCCGGTGGGACCCTTGTATGGCGCGCGTCTTTCTTTTCGTGATCAGTACTCGTGCCTTATATTTTGCGATGCGGCGTGATTCTTACTCCAGATAATTCGGCAACAGATACGTATAGCAAAGTTTTATTACAAGGCACGATAAAATATTAGAATACTGGTATCATACCTGTAAATCACTTACCGCGCTATACTTTTGTTATTCGTATTAAGATCGTAGCCCCGTTCTTATAGCTCGCATGAAAACCCGCGGCACTATTCTTTAGTACCGTATTTTTGATCACGCTAGGCTTACACCGACAATACTTGCACAGTATGACGCTAGATTTACGCACAGCCTGACGTATAATTTATACACAGTCTGAGTCTTCCACTCTGTTACACAGTCTGACTTTTATACGTCTTGCACACTTCGGCCACTGATCTCACTATACTCGACGATCCCTAGTTATTCGTTTAGATTTACGTTACGTTAAGCTGCCTAGCACTTGGGTCTAAGTTCTTAGCCTCAAGTTATGCCAGCTACTGTTTAATAAGTATGATTGCGCGATAGTGAGGTTTAGGTTATCTTGTACGTTATTAAATCTCTTGGGGTTGGTACAGTGCCCCGGCTGGCTGACAACTGCACGAGTATTTGATTACCTTAACCTAAGCCTTAGATTTACGCTATTAATGCCAATTATGTTAAACAGGCCGACCCCGGCTGGCTGGCAGACCACGTTATTACAACTGCGCAGTAGCGGTAGACTACTGTTCAGTTGAAGTTTCTCAATCCCTAGGTCCCCGGCTGGCTGGCACAACTGGCTGGATGTTAGGTATAGAGTACTATAGATTTTCGTATATATTCCGAAGCCAACCCCTCACTCTCACGGTCTTCTCAAGAATAGTACTGCTTGCTCCGCCGACCCCGGATGGCTGGCAGACTTCACAAGCAGCAATACTAATTTATTTCGAGTTCCACTTGCACTCTCGCCCGGTATTACTCACTCGACACCACGGGGCCGAAATTTCTAAAATATTACTAACTTAGATTATTTATTCTATTCTACCGCTCTTATTAAAATTATGGCCACTTCAATTCCTAAGTATTTCATGGGAAATAATATTACTAAGGCGAGTTTGATACTTTTTATATAAGCTATTTGTATCACAGTATTACTTCACCACCAGTCTTCAAGTCGCTAAACAACTCTTGATGCTAAGACTCTAAAGAAAACCATAAAACAACCAGAGTTTCCAAAACCATGCAATTCTTTGCATATAAACTCTCTGGAACTCCAATTCATATTCACATAAACCAAAGGTAATAATAAAAAATACACCGCCGCTACACTTTGTTCGGATTTTCGAAAAACTCTAACAAAACTTCAATGCCGCCGCCGTGATGACATAAGTAAGCCAGCAAAGACTAGCAATGTTGTCTTTTCAAAAATCACAACCGTAACGATAAAAACAACGTGTAATCATAAACACTAATCGTGAGCTGCTTCCTTCTCGAAATCACAGCTCCAACTGAACATTGAATCTAAAACTAAAACTAAACTATACATTGCTTGCTAGTGAGTGAAAAGAGTGGAAAAATATGCAAATTAGGGACTAAAATAAAATAAAATTTATAAAATTTGAGATTTTAGAAAACCTAACAATTTAGGGACCCATATAATAATAGATTTTGTGAAAAGTGTTATTCTTTCTTTGCTAGCTACATAATTATCGTATCTCACCTTCACTTTCTTTCTTAACTATTGCCTTAATTCTTCTACCCCTTACCCCCGCAAACCTTCCCAACACTCTTCAAATTGTTTTACCCCTTTTGAAAAACTATTACTATTCCTTCACCCTTATCTCATCCCTTCTCCTATCTTCTCCTCTTTCTTATATCACCCTTCCTTATATTTTCATTTTTCTTAAAATTTCGATTTTTCTTTCATCAAATTATTGTTGTTGTCGCCTTTCCGCCCCTGGAGGAGCATAGCACCGCGGTCGAAAGCATTGCATTCGCCGCCTAAAGATCGTGAGACAGTTATTGCGTAGCAGCCGTGTGTGGAAGCACGCAGTTTCATGATCTGCGATTTTGTGGCGAAGTCGAGTTTCATCGAGCGAATGTTGATTGTCCCCAATCGGGTTTTGCGACCTCGCCCAGCATAACCGACAAAGCTCATTGGTGGAGCCTTTGAGCTGATGAGCATTATTGTGTGGTGTCAACTGATCATTTCGACCCCCATCGTTGTTCCGGCGAGCGACGACCGAGGTGGCTGATGCCACCGTGACAGGGTCACCATCCCGATTATCCGGAACAACGCGAGCAGTTAGATCGACCACATTATGACGGTGTTGCCGATCCCTTAGCCGCCGTACACGTCGCAGAATACGACGTTGCCACCACTGCCCTCTGCCACGGAGGTGCTCTCCTCTCCTCGTTGAGGCAGCTGCTCGCGAATTGTGGGACTGGGCCATCAAATTATACCCTACCTAACTCTTCCCCTCTTCAAATACCTTCCTAAATACCTCTCTTCCCTTCCAAAATATACCATATTTTCCTAATTCTCCTACTCTTCTTACCACATTCCTCTCTCCACTACACTCTTCCAAAAACTTCTTTTTTCGCCCCTCCCTTCAAAACTTTCCTCTACGCCACCATAATATGTTCCCCTAATCCTTTCAAATTTACCTATTTCCTATTTTTGTCTTTCTAACTTGCCATTTTCCAACGTTTCCCTGCATCTAAAACCGCCTTAACAACCTTTTCTTATATCTTAAAATTTCACTTGTTTTCCTCTTCTATTTTCCTTAAAACATCCCATTAATACCCGCTTCCCAAAAATCTTTCAAATCCTCTTTCACCGTCTAACCACGTCCCAAATATTGATTTTAATCAATCCCTTATTTTTCTCCATCCCCAGACAAGTATCGCTCGACTCCCCCTTCCCAAATTTTCATTTTTCGCTTCTGTTCGTTCCAAATTTTCTGTCGTCCAACATTTCTTCTTTCCGCTCTACTTAACTATCACCTTTCTTTACTTCTAACTTCTTCACCATATCCACAAAACTCTCCATTTCCTTTTCCTGAAACACAATAACTCCTCTCCGCAACTATACAAAATCCTTTTCCTCTTACCTAAAATCCTCCTAATCACGCCTTATTTCCTCACCCCACTTCCTTTCCTGCTACCCCACCCTCACCCTGACTACCTTGTGACTATCCCAAATTTTCCTAAAACTGCCCAATCTCCTTTCTTCGAAAATACAATATCCCCTTTCTTCTACTATCTTCATACTTCTTCCCTATAACCCTCCTTCATAAAAACTTTCTTTTCCCATATTCAAACCCAATTCCCATTCCACTACATCAGCCTTTTAAAATTCCCCAAATTTTCCATTTCCAAAAAATTATCTTCCCCTAAGCCAAACCCCTTTTCCATTCTTTTTTTGGCGGTTATCAGGCTCGCTTTTTTGTGGGAGATTCAGTCCAGGATATCTATGCCATCACATAACTAGAAAATTTCACTTATGCGTTGTAGTAATTTTGTTGGTTTTTCATTAGCTTTGTTGTGTAAGACCGGACAAGCACGCTCGTTATACAAATCCAATTCACATCGGTATCCCACTAGTGTGACTCGTCATCCCAGTAGGCTGCATACCCCATACATCCCTACTCCGCAGCCCATATCTTAAGTAATAAATTGTTAAATTTATAGCAGCATATTTTTTATTTGGTGATTTGGCCTGTTCGGCGAAGAAATACGGCAAATAGCCACCTTGTTTTATGAAAGTCCACATTGTCATGTTATTGTCAAATTATTCTTGTTTAAGATTTTTACCTAATTCTAGTAGGTAAAACTCCCTCATCAACTACCCCTTTCACAATAAAACATTAAATTTCAACAAAACAACAACTATCCAAATTCTGTTTCTCAGCTGTAATCTAGAGTAGTACAAAGTGGGCGTTTAGTCAGAGTAATAGTCATTCGTCAAGTTTCATGCAATAACTTAATGAGTATGTTTTCAGGTTTTCTAATCGTGTTACGACTTGGCAAGTTTACACATTGCACCCTTTTAACGGCCGAGATGACGGCATTCAGAACCTAAAAGCCCGGCAGTAAAAAGGTAGACCGACCAGTTGCTGAGTGGATTTTGGTTTCGACACCTTTTTAATCTAGCTGTATTGGTACCCGCGTCCGCAAAAACGACATTTTCGGTCGAAACTTCCTGACTTAGTAAATCTCGATAGGGCCAAATTACATCGAACATTCGAACTGGTATGCAATAACCTTTCCACTTTGCTCCTTCTTATCTACAGCGGACGAATTTGCTTTATGCGTAACATGGGTGTGCGGGGGACATAATGTTGCAACGGCACTTGAATCAGGGCGGTGCAGTCAGTCGTTTGTATTTTATTTGTTAATTTTCGTGGTCGCGTCACGACAAGGGTTAGTGTTTAGCTTTCAGAATCTGTCGCTTAGCGTTACTGGGCATATTACACCCTAAGCATCTTTGATGATTTTTTAGTTTGATGCAAATCCGGTTGAGCACTTGGCAGAGTAGAACTGTAATTTGCATTCCGAGCATGTCGCTTAATTGATAAATATTGGCTTAGGCTAACGCAGAATAAAACAATAAAATGAATTATTTTGGGAATACAGTGCCGTTATCTTTTTTAACACTAGGTAAATGGACGCGTGAACATCGGCAGGCTACTAAAACTTTTCTTTATTGATACTGTTTTGTGTTTGCGTGAACCGAGCGAATAGCTGAAGGAGACACTCTCACTTCAAAGTCTTGGTATAGTATTAAAACACGTATGAGACGGCGGGGAATAGAATGTAGGCTAGTATCTATTAGTCCATTGGAATAATGATTCGCGGAACTTGTTGTAGTAATAACAGAAACAAACTGATTGGACGGGTAGACGTCTCAAGGGATAATTACACGACCAGGTATTTATTTGCAATAATTTTGTTTTGTAATTTTGTTTTCGGAAGTTATAAAACTTTAGTAAAATACTAATTTGGGTAATGTGGTGCACCTGTCATCCAGCAGCTAACCGATTTGTAAAACGCTTGCATTTAGTCGAGACCGGGATATTCCGTGCTCATTACGATGACACTATATTAGCCATAGTCACACGGAACATTTGAAATCACGATGTGACGTGCGGAGCAATAAAATCTAGCCAGAATATATTTTTATCGGGAATACGAAATGTGTACGTGCCGTTCCGTAACTACACTGCGACTTTTAGGTGTGTGCCTTAGTGTTATCATCATTCGACAGCTAGGATTAATGCGGCGTTCACGTTATAATGTCCCCAACGTTTGGAACCTATGTACACCACACAGTGTCGGGCACACTGTTGACAACATGGTGTCGCAGGCATCCCCATGTTTTTATTAAATTTTTCAAACGTAGCTAGTTACGCGTATTACCATTTCTCGACAATGTCAGGCACACCGTGTCTTCTGGCAGTTTTATTTACAGTGTTCGGAATTATTTGAGCAATGTTCATATGGGCTAGATACAAATATCGAGAATTTAGAAAAATCTATACAGGACAGTTGACTACTAAACCGCATTAGCTACAGACGGTGTCCGTTATAGTTAATTCGCCCCAAATTCGTAGCTAAGGGTGTGTACAACACTGTTAAGAAAAAATATAGTAGCTAGGGGCGTGTCGTACACCCTCGGCAATTGGTTTACAGTATGGGTGTAACCCTGACTGTCTATACGATATGGTCGCGACAACAGGGGGACAAAAGTTCCAAACAGCGGGAACATTATAACGTGAACGCCGTATAAGGTGCTGATTGCTTTACAGCTACAAGTGCAACGCGGATGAGCTAGCTTGACTCAGCATCACGTCGAATAAGCCCGACTCGTGAATGCACGGTTGATAACCGACAGAACCCTTTCTCGTAGTGGCGGTCAAATGCGTGAAGTATCAAAACCAGACCAACACCCCACACTGGGAGTGGCATGAACCGGGCGCAGGTTTCCACGAAACGGGGCAGACGAAGTATGGGGACGGCTCTGTCTCTCCAATACATCAGGGAAAAGCCTGTTTAGCTTTAAGTGACGCACTACAAATACAAACGACAAGGCAAAGCCAGAATTAGAATCTCAACACTTAGCTGCATAAAAATTTGAAATTATATTAACTGATAATTCAAAATACATTGGATCGCCGTCGTCGCAACTTTTAATTATAATAACAATAATGGGGGTTGTAAAGGCCTCAGTATTGCCGTCAGTGACCGATACAATTCACTTTATTAATAATAATACAGATAATATAAACAAAATTTGAACAATTATTTAGACGCAAATATAGTAACATGAGTAAACTAAACGATACGTAACGAAGATGCCGTGTGGCCTCACGAGGAGCAAAAAGGGGGCTAGTGCACACTGATATTTGCTCGCAATACGAATGACAAATTTATTTTTTTAATTGAATCTACAAATCACGTGAACGCTTAAGAAATCTGTCAAAAGTTATGAAATCTATTATTTTTTTAACTGCGTAACAGAACTAGCCGTGACCGTAGGAAAGCTGTGGTGCTCTGCAGACAATTCATTCCAAACGGGAACAACTCTGTCTGCGAAGAAATATGTCCTCAAATTTTTTGTCTGTCTATGCTGAAAAAGCTTTAGCTCATGACCACAAGCATACGAGTCCGGCGTAAAACTGGAACAATCATCAAAAGATAACCTTATTTCATTGTGAACAATTATTTAGCAAATAATGAAATCATAACTAAGTGTTTCAAGCAGTGTATGGAGGAACCGAGCAACAGCTCCCAGATAGCTCAGTGGTTTGCGTACACAGGTTTCACCCGTACGTTCCGAGTTCGATCCCCGGCGGGATCTTGAGTTTGTCAAACATTGTACGATACACAAATTAATTCCGTCGTGAAAGGGTTTAATAAAAATATTAGCCTATCGCATAATGTGAACGAATAACAACGCACGTTCACACGTACGACATACGACAAACTCAGTAAACGCAACGACTCGCAATGTGCGGTAGGTCCATTTGGACCTAGCCGGCATGAAATGGGTCTAACCCTTTCGATGAATAAATGCGTAATTAAAAACAACATAGTGAATTCAGATGCCCCAAGACTAAAATTGAATGAAAACTACAGCACCGAACAAATTCGATAGTGGCAAACTGGAAACGAGAAGCTTATTTACGAAAACCTGTATATGCTCTAAACGGGATGCTTGCCTGGTTAAATTTCTTTGGGGTCGGAACGTCTCGCAAGAGTAACTGCATATGAGATTTACAATATTATGTCATTCACTGTTTTGTGTTTTGATTATATTTTGCTAAGTCCAATGAAAAATTGCAGCAATAAACTCCAGTTCTAAAACATAGTTTATAAATAGTAATTACCTGAGAATGGAGTAGTTGCATTATTATTTGATCAATCGACCAATCTCACTGTTCTAATAAACCAATGCGGCATTTCGCTGTTCAGCTTTACCTCTACGCTGCTGCCTTTGCAACTAATAGCGATCGTGTGTCCCGAATTGAGGCAAAATATCATAATGATGCATGCCAATGTTAATTTTATTAATCTCAAATTTCGAATAAATGAATTAAATAAAACAGTGTTACAGAAATAGAGTAATAAGGCTGTTAAGGATACTAATCGGTAGGAGAACAGTAGACCAAATTTTTTAATGATGTTTTATGCCAACATTCTGATTTCTTGCTAATAATTCTGTCGACCCAACAATTTGAGCTATACTTTAAGATTGCCTTTACGTGAATGAATGTCGAAAAATTATAATCCATGGTTACTTGTACTGCCACTATCTTTACATTTTGTTTTTAAAATGTCATAATCCAGATCTTTGCTATTTGACAAACCTACAGGATTAATGGTATCGCTTATCTATCGGCGCACCTCGTATTTTCTTGCACCGGAACCAATAAAATACTCAGATTTCAATTTTTGTTAGCGAATAAGCGCGCCAGTGCATTTGGCGATGCATGCTCGGTATGGTTCGCGAACACAATCAGGAAATGTTTGAATTAAATTTATTTCATTTCAACGACAACTTTACTGTTCGCGAACACACCGCGGTGAAGGGATAGCAGAAACCTCGGGATGAACGCGGTAGCCGATTCCTAGGGGGAAAACGGGTAGCCTAGTCCTTAGGGTGAGTGCGGTGCAGCGGTTTCAGTGCCTATGGTTCCGGCGACTGCGGCGCCGTCAGCGGTAGCTGGGGCACCAAGCAGGAGAATCATCTCTTTCAGCAGAAGGAGGGGTGTGTCATGGAGCGGTTCCGACGCATCTAGGGTTAATCTCCCTTTTTCTCTATTATGAGCGTGTATGAATAAATACATTTCAATAAACCAACCAATCAGCGTTAGCAGAGAATACATGAAAAGGGTATAAAAGCTCATGTACTTCAGATTTTCAGTATATATATTGTTTTGTATTTTCATCCACTGATAGATTCAAATCAGGTAATAAGTTGCATTTGAAGGGAATCCCTGGTCTTAGCAAAAACCATATGAACCATCAAAGTTTAAAGCCAGTTTCATTGCAAAGTCGTTACAGCGGTAAAAGAATGAAAGTCTAAAATACATAGTCTCTGCATTAGTTCATGAAAGGGTACTCTGCATAATTTCTACGTTGTAGATGCACTATGCAAGCTAGGGTGCATTGGTAAAATTCAGCGAAATAGGTCTGTATATACTTGTAAACTTTTAAACGAGTTTATAGCATAGGCAGCAGTGCGTTCAAAGATTTGTACGCCCTGTAACTCGTTCAAACTCGTGCTATCGCACTCGTCTGAACGTCACAACCGTGCGTACAAATCGTTGAACGCACTGCTGCCTATGCTACAACTATTACTTGTGAAGATAACAAAATTAGTCATATTCAATCATTCCCTCGTTAAAATCGTGAACTGCGGCGAAGTCAATAATTCCCATTTCAGTCAATCAAGCCACACGCAGTCACACTCAAAAGTAAAAGCAACCCTTTTACCAACGATTCCCAAACGGTTCGCGAACGATTCGTGAAAATTTTTGTGTTTGTTTCAACCACTATTACCACCACAATTGTTATAATCATATAGGGTATGTAACGACTTTATTTAGACTGTGGATGTATTTACAATTATTAGTTATTGATTATTAGCAGTATTTACTACAATAATAAAAAATAAACTGCAAATACTACAATAACAATCAATTATTAATAATAGCTGCTTAAGTTCGATTTTGGGAATAAAAATAATCATCAAAAAATATATCCAGGTTAAAACATATGCTTTTATATCCAGATAAAGTCTCATCAACGCCAACATTTTTGAAATAAAAACTTTTACGAGGACGGCGTGGGGGTGGGTGGTAAGTCAAAAGATAGATTTGTAGTCGAAGCGCTGGAGACCAAGTGGCAAAGCAGTCGTTGCGGTAAAGACAAGGTTGCGATCGGAAGATTCTTGCTGTTGGGGCATTGGGCTGGGCACCCCTATATTTGAAAGCATTCCAACGTCTACGTCACGTTATGTTGTAGCTTCAATCAAGCTTCTTTTATGAAATTAAATGTTCACTTGTGGTATAGAAGATATTTTGCGCCAGCGACTATTTGCGAAAAATATATAAGACAAATATAAGTCTTATTTATTTACTCTGCATATGTATTGACATCTGCCGATTTTACTGTAGGAGAGAGGGTTGCTTTTTCACTTTGAGGGAGGTTGCGGCGCCCTGTTTTGCACTGTTAAGTACATTTTGTGTATGCGTGCTGGCATGTTTTCACCGTTGGGGCGGGTTTTTCATTGCACGGGGTAGGTTTTCTCTGTAGAAGAGCCAAGTACACGAATCTTTGCATGGGGTGTGGGGGAGACTGTGTGTCCATGACGTGTCTGTATTAGATTCATCGTCATTAGAAAACTTGTCAACTAGGTCAGCCTGCGAAAAATACTGAATTGATCGAGGGGGAAGGAGTACGAGTACCGTATGATAAATGAAACTTTATTGCAGTTGTATTTTACGGGAAACGAAAAAAGTACAGTCAGGTCAATGTCGGATAATGTATTTCTTTGGGTCCAAGTTTGTTCCCGCTGAGGGCTGACTTTCGTCTGCGTCAGAAATATGACATCTACTACTTAGGCTCAGTATAGAATGTCAATATATCACAACATATACATATATAATTATGCAAATGTGTTCGCGAACACCGCCTTCTGTGTCTGCTCGGAAACTGCTGTCGAATCGACCGAATAAATTATGTATGTGCTTTCGTGATGAATACTGTTGGTCGCGAACTTGTTTGACACGAGGATGCCGAGGTGTTCACGAAATTTCTAAGTCATGCTTTATCGCAATTATTTTTTGTTTTGGAACACGAACACACAAACGTCTGACAAGTTAAATAACATTGACTAGCGCAGATTTATGGGTTATAATTATTGAACCATTTTGCTATGGATTTTTGTTCTTGGCTATTGTTTATTATTATTATTGGCTGATTATTGGCTATTAAAAATTTTTGTTCAACTGCAATATTGAAATTTCCTACTCAAAATCGCAATTTGACCAAACCTTGTTAGCCAAGAACCTATTGCAAAACCGCAGTTTGTTTCGTAACAACGCTTCGGTAACTCCGGTCTGCTTTTGCAGTAACTGGGCGTATTTTAAGTGTACTGATGCATTATATTTTTATGATTAAAGTGGAAATTATTAATTAAAAAACCAATGTCTGTTGCAGTGCACTATAGCGTTCCGGCTTAAAAATTCCAACACCCTTTTTCCATATTAAAGCAGAAATGTTAATTAAATTTCAGTAAATATATATTCGCAATCTCGACTTCGAAATTCGTTTACGTGTCGGTTCTCTGTATTGGCTTCACAACGTTCGACTAAGCGCACAAATCATCTTTTACGATTGCGGCGATAACTTTTTTGTGCTACACTGTGCAGCACATCAATACTGCATTTTGTTGAAAGGTTTGGCGTACATTTAAAAACTTTCGCGTAAGTTGAAAAACTTGTATTTTGCGCACGCGTTTAATGCACCGATATTGGTACTATTGCAGGATCATGCCAGTCATATAAAAAATAATAAAGGATGATGTTTTAGTCACTAATCACTATACATTAGATACCATAAGCACACTGGCTGGGTTTTGTACTAGATAGACACTTAAATTCTTATGTGTTTTAAAATGTCTAGTTTTTCCACTCCAACATTGAATCATTATATTATTTGCCACAGTTAGCTCATAAAAATCTCTGAAACAAATAATTTTATTATGACTTGTAGGCATCTCGTATGTCTGGATCTGGGATAGAGTAGCGGGTATATAAGCCAGTGGTACGCCGCTGGAGTTCTCCCCGATGCAGTTGTCGCTGGTATGTAGGTCTACTATTTTGCGTTAAATTTCCTAAGTGTTGTGTATAAACACCCTAGTACCCAATAACACGTGGGAAATTGTTGTAGAGTTTGGGGTATAACTGTGGTACCCTACTAACTGAGGCGTTTAGTCGTCTTTGTGGCTTAAAAGTTAAGTATATTGCAGGGAAGGACGCGAATTCCCTTCCTCTTGGAACCTTTAGTTGTTTTGGTTGGTGATATGTATCATCGCACTGTTAGACCACAGGGTCGCACTCGCCGTTTTCAACAAATATCCTCTTGGGTAAACTACACATAATATACCTGCGGATAGTTTGGGGCACACATACTACACAGTCATAGCATTGTAGACCTATAGGTTAAATTTTATCAGAGTTTTACACGTGGCAAGCATAAGGTTATGTCCAAAGGAGCTTAGGTTTCGCTACAGGTATATAAATCATATGAAAGAATAAACGCAAAATTTTTTTAAACTATGTACATTTAGACCAAGGGCGGTCTTTAGTAACCATAAACTGCGCTTGATCTAGCTCAAATTGAACGAAACAATTGAAATTTTTTGTTTAATGATAGGTTAATTGGAAGTTTTACATATGCAGCCTAAAAACTCGCAATAAAAATATGAAAAATCGGTTTCTTAATGGTGCGTTTAAGTTAAGTTGTGTGCAAAATGACTCTAAGTTGTCCAACCGTCTCAAGAGGCGCACACCGTTTCCGCCTGCAGCTTTGCTAAACACCCCGCACAACTAGAGGAGTCTTACGTGACTGCTAGGTTTTGCATGAACAGTCTGCGCTGACTATAAATTTTGTGCGAAAGAGTCTCCCCTGACTATAGCTAAAACACGCGACAAAATTTGAATTTCTTACCTTGGCGTCTGTCAAAAATTATACTTGTCCAATATTTGAATCTTTCCACGATGTAGTACTGCCAAAATTTGAATTTCCCTCTTCGCCAACTGCTAACATTTGAATTTCTACCGTTATAGAATAAATCCAAACATTAACCGCCTAAATCATTGCGCCAGGACACTATAACGTGTCCTATATAGTCAGCCTAGACTAAATAGGTTATCCAGAGCGCTACACACGGCTGCAACGAAAAAACGTATAGCTAGCTAGTGCTATAGAAATGCCCATTGGGTCTACTTTTACAGCCTGACAAGACTACGACAGGCTGCACCCAACCTATCGTGAACGAGTCACAAAACAAAAATACAACAAACGACGTAGGACTGCGGAGACGCATACGTCATATCAATGTACATGTCATATATATCGCTATATCAACTCGCTTGCCAATGCGATGAAACGCAACAGTAGGTCACGTATTACAGCTGACAGGAGGGCACAGCGGCTGCTAATGGGTGCCCATCGCCAAACCTATTAACAGAAACTAAAATTCGTACTGGAGTCTAAATAAGCAAATCGTTGTATGCCACGTACCGAACAACTTATGGACCACTCCTGCTGCCCTGCACAAAATAGCAAACAAATGAAAACTCACTACATTTTAGATGTTGGGTTCGTCGACAATGAAACGCTGTGGAAAAAACAATTATTGTCAAGTTTGACTGTAAATAGCGAACTCATCGTTTTCTACATGCTTGATAACCAATTAGATAACCGTTTTAAGGTAAAACACGCTACAACATGCCGAAGTTAGAAAAATCACTATTTCTGGCAAAGGGTCGATGAGCCATATTCGGGCCCACAGTGGCCCAGGGAGGGTCATCACAAAAAAGTGGTCAGAAAAGTTGTAGATCTCGACGAGATTGTTGTGATCTCTCTTTTTCGATGCAAAGAATGTTTCGCTAGATACAAAAAACTGGTTCCCGCCTAGGTAGAATTTGGCAAAGAACGTAAAATAACTTATCCTTAAAAATAATTTGTCATTTTGACCCGAAATATAGAGTCGCAGCTGTTTGTCTTAACTAAAGACCACATCCTCATCACTTTCGCTATCGAATAAATAATTTAACGAAATTCATCCACCCGACGATAAGTTATGAATGGCTGAAACAGGTAAAAAATTTAAAGATTTTGCCGTAGCGCCTTAGTGAAAACTCCGCTCGCCTTCAATTTTAGGTGCTTCACATACTTCCATGAAACCAATTTAACCAAACTAAACAATAAAGCTGACCTTCCCTGACCTAGTACATGTTACTTAAATACATGTATACAAATTTATGGTATAGTACCGTCTTCCCATTCAAAATTGTCATTTGAGCACTTAAAAATGCATCTCAACTGCAAATTTTGAATTTATATAATTAAAAGCGGCCAAATATACCGAGCAACTCAATATTCGTGACATTATTTTGAGATTTTCTTGCATTTTTTTAAACTCGCAAAAAGTTGATATTTCGATGCAAACACACCCGCAGTTTATCTGTTGTACTGGCCCTGCTTCACCCCTTTTATATAGTGCTGCATAAACATGTCAGTATAGTCACAAAAGCATATACAAATCAAACAAAGAAAAGCATATTTTAATATATCGTCGCGCTATCTAATTATGCCCCGTTTCGTAAAAAAGATTACTTTAAATACATAAACTTATACTTTATACATCGCCTGTAAATTATTAATATTCTTGGGCTAATATTGTGGCAGAACTACATCAATCACTTGCCCCTTATCGTCATTTTTTTCAACTTACGACATAAATAGAACCAAATAAACAGGCAGTATCACAATCCCGTGTCAATTACAGAGTTTTCAATGAAATCAGAAACCACAGTTAGCAAAACCTTCAAATTCACTGAATATCCCAAACAGGCTACCCAACACCTATCGTCGGCTAAAACTGGCACCGAAAACATATCACTAGGTCGATTGGCTCGTTTGAAAAAATATATAAAAAGACAATTTATCCCTCAATATACTGAAAGAATGTGACGTATAATTTTGATTTTTCTTATTGCCATTCACCGATGCTTTATCAGTGCTTTCGACCTTAAAAGTGCTAAACCTCTTTCCTATACATATTATGTGTTTATTATTTATTACGCCAATATACTTTAAATAATAATATAAACTAAAAATTTACTAAACAACAGACCACCTTGAGGTACCCCTTCCCATGGAAATCGCAGGAATTACGCCCCGACCGGCGTGTTACCCCTCGTTGGATCCCACCTGTCAAAACTAACCCGAAAATATACAGAACACCCCAGAGAAATGTACCCCGAAACCCCGGGAGCCGTTTAAAACACCACAACTTTTGCAAAGTTTGTCATGGGCTTCCCCGAGAGCCCACCTGTACCTTTTGTCGTCCGAATATGGACCTGTTACGTATCAAAGTGTTCGAACGGACACCCTGAGTCCGAATCCAAATTTCTCTTGGTACTCTGGCATTACAGAGGGAACGATACCCTCTTTTTACGTCCCTTTCTCCCCTTTGTTTACATAGTCGCGTTTGTTTTCTTTGTCCAGTATATATATTTGCCACGAACGTTAGCTCGAGTCTTCTGCGCACTTGTACAGCAATCGTTTCCAAATTGATGTTTTGCTCACTATTTTATATTGACTTTATATGAAGTTAATATTAAGTTAATATTAACTACAGCGTCTTATCAGTCAGCAAATAAAAACGGCGTGTATTAGATTTATATAAAGCTTCTGCTTAGCCCTCTATTAGAACCGCCTAGGCACATCGTCTTAAACAAACACTATTGCCGCTTAGTTTAATATTAGAAGTCCCGTACACGCATTTGAGTGTCCAGTTTGATGATGAAAATAATATTAAAGCTAACTGTTTGATACGAAATTTGGAAGTTTAGTAACGCCTTATCAGCAAAGTTATACAAGTTTGTATAAAGCTTAGATAAAGTTAATATTAAGGTTTATAATTTAATATAAAGTTTATACAGTTTAGTTAAACATCCAGTAGAAGTCCTTGGAAAGTTTCATATAAGGTGATGGTAGTTTTGTATAAGGCGGTCGTAAATCAGATCTATTTCGTAAAATTTATATTGGATTGACGGAAACAGGATCGTAAATCATTAAATTACATAGAATTTGATATTAAAATAATCCAAAATTTATTAAATTTTGGACTGATAATAAAGTTTATTTAAGAGCTTCGGAATTAGGGTCAAATTGCCTCAAAAGTGCTGACAAAGCACTCTAACGGACAAAAATTCAAAAATTTTAAAATTCGAAATTTTCAGTATTTATGCAGAGCTGCACTAGCTCTGCAGAGTTCAGTATGACTTCGGCAGCGCAGAATGCGGTCGTTTTGCAGACCGACTCCGTCGCTTTCTAACATTTAAAGTGTTTATTTCTTGATTGGTTTTGCCTTTGGCTTTCATTTTGGCTTGGCGAATGGATGGACGCGTGATGGACGTCGACCGCCGGAACGCAAGACTGTAAGTGTGGACAGGGAGGCAGTTAGGGTAGTTTATATTACTGATGATAGGTTAGATAGACGTGAAGCTTACCAGATATCCCGAAAGACTGAACATCGTTGTAGTAAGAGCATCAATGGTGTAGCGTTTTGCCTCTCCTGTCCATACTTTGTTTTACATAATAGCCCTGCCTTAGCTTGTCCCGCAGACCCGTAGCCATAGTTGGCCACTCACGCGATTAGATCAGACGCCCGGAGTCATGCTAAGCATCTCTCGGTCAACGAATTGGGGCATAAATAAACGCGACACTCGCGTAAAGACTTATTTTTACATGCTTTCCTGAGTCGAGTTAGGCTCGAAAAAGTAGTTCTTGGGCCGACCGAGGTTAAACAAAACAATTTTTAGTAGAATATTAACAGTAGGAACTCCGAAGCATCCTTATCATGTCATATCGTTTTGCCAAGCATTGGTCAACGGTTTTACTCAAGATTTTACTCGTTTTATCATATCTTTGGACACAAGTTCGTCCGCATGTTTTGATGTTTTGCTAGTAGGAATCCAGGACAAATTTGGACTTAGCAGGACAAACCCACCTTAGACACTTGGTTAAGATTTCATTGATATAGTAGTAGTGCTCCAGCCATCGTCCACAAGCTAAAAAATTGTGTCCGATCACGATTAGACACACTGACACAACGTCCTGTGAGCGAGACAGTTCACTTAGAGTGAGAATTTCGTATTTCGTGAGAAGTACTCCAGCAATTTGGTTATAAATTTACCCGGGTCTCGACTAGGATCCGGGCTACTGATTTAATGTCTAAAACCTCCGAATATCACCTCGGAATCATAAACTCGACGACCCTGAACGGGCTCGTCCCCGCCAAAATACAAAAATTGAAATATCTTAGGATTCTCTCAAGGAATTTTGCTAAAAACCTGGCTATTTCTTCGTAACAATACCTGTTAACGAACACAATTTTGAAACCTGCCGATTTCGCGTCAGAATCCCAAACCCGACGGCCTTGAAGGGCCACTGAAAACGTAGAATTAAAATATTTTGAGATTCTACATGAATTTTGTTGAAACTTTCGCCGTTTCTTCGTAGCAGTGTCCGCTACCGGACACCACTCGCAAACTCCACATTATTAAGTAGGAATCATAAACCCGACGACCCGACAGGGGTCCGCCCACACCCAAAAATTTAACTGTTCATACCTCAAAATTCCCTCCAAGAATTTCGATGAGTTTTATCGTGCAGATAGAGGCCCGTTAGGCCCCCCGGGGTGCGCAGCACAAAACTTGCGCAAATTGTGCCTGCTTGTTGCTAGTGGTGCATATGCAGCTGTAAATTTGTGAAAAGCTTTTTGTTGAAAGACGTCATTCCCTGAAATAAAAGTTAACCGAAATACTTAATTATATACTAACTAGATTTAGTCATTGAATGTCTGTTATGGTCCACGGTGGATTAACCACGAACTCAGCACTAAAATATCACTGGAACACTCCATCGCCGTAGGAGTCGCACCCGATAGCTCTGCAGACAAAAGCCACGGGCGAGCTTTCTTATACCACAGACCCATACCACATGAAATTGCTCAATTTTTACTTAGTTGTCATTTCATTTGTTTCTGAATTTGAGAGATTTCCTATTTGAGAGATCAGTATTGCTCAAATAATTTACAATTACAATACAAATTATTACATGCACAGAGATGCTTTGTTTAACTGCTTCAGCGGGTTCGTTTTTACCACCGGAAACTATTACCAATAATTTATATTGTGAACGGCACTCTAATATTTTAATAGTCGCACGCTGGGCTGCGCCAAGACCTGGCATACGACATTGAAACATGACATTACTAATTAGTTTGATATTCTCTGTTCAGCCAGACAAAGCATACGCGAGCAACCACTGATCTCGAGCAATGATTTCTCACGATCTATTGATCTTTATTGCTAACCTTCGTCACTGCTAATTTCGTTTAAAAAATTTAATCCTATTACCAAGTATTTGGTGGAAAATGCACAAGATGTGGATTAACAAAATGATCAGCAATGTTTGTTAAATGTTCTGGAGCGTTTATAACCAAATAAATGATAATAGGATTAAATACATTATGGGTACATGTGGCATAAGAAAGCCCGTCAACTCATATGGTTTCAGTATTTTTTTCGATCATAAACTATGATCAATTTTGCTTTTGCATTTTTTAAATAGAAAACATATGAGTTGAATTACTACTTATTATAACTTAAAATTTAGCTAGAACAACCTGCTTTTTGGCAGGGATTATTTCTCGTACTGTGCAGTTTCATCTGTATCTAAAGATATTTGTACTCGACGTTTCTTAGCGTTATTTGTAGCATCATCTGTCGGTATGTGACTCGCGCGAACCCATTCCTCAGCGTAGTTAACTGCGGCGAATTTGTTTATCTCGTCTGGCCCGTTAATTCTAACTCGCATTAGTACCTGCAATGTGTTTACAGTTAGCCTGCTTCTACGCTTAGTTCGTATGTGGTTTATAATTGAAAAACCACGCTCAGCTTCGGCCGTCTCAATCGGTAAGACAAGGACTTTTTCGATTAGTTTTATAATATCTGTGTTTTCCAAAAATTTCAGTTTATCCATATAGTACTTCCAAAATGTGACAGCGTCTGTTTCCTGAAATCTTCAAAACTCACTGTCTTCAAGCAAGTGCTCAAGCAAATTTTTCCACAAATCTTTCAGATCGTAGGTACATGGAACATGTAATTTGTCAGCTATCTCACACAATTCATTTAGACCGTAAGTTGGAACGTCAGCAACACTTTTTGGTAGATTACTTGGAATTAGTATGTCGAAACAGGATAGTGAACTCTCCGGGAAGTACGAACCGATTTCGGCAATAGTGTAGTCTATTAACTGATTCCGAACGCTTGATAAAGGCGGAGCAGCGCCTATAGCAAGTTCCACACCTTGGAGCAAAATGCTATCAGATCTTTCGTATTCTTCGACAGAATTTTTACCCGTTTCGCGCAGAAGGGCAACCAGGGCGGAACCCTGTTTTGTTTTTAAATAGGTGATTGATTCTAGGAGTGTAGTACGCTGCTTTTCTTGGCCTATTAATAACCCTGCTTGAAGTTGAAACCGTTTGGACCACATTTTTAGTATGTCCAAAAGGTCGAGATGAAAATGCAAAATTAAAAAGTTTTTCCCGATTAATTTTTTTCGTATAGCTACTGCACGTGTTCGCGCTTCGTTCGAAAAACCAAGCCTAGTGTTGCTAATTAGCTCTAGGTCAGTTGTTATTAATTTCCAAGATTGTCGAATTTTGTTGATTGCTGAATGTTCTGAAGCAACCCAGCGAGTGCGAAATACGTAGTTTGTTTCGTAGAATCTTTCATCCAAAGTTCTAGCTAGCTCCCGTATGTGTGATTTACGCTTGTATCCGTGCACATTATAAAACTTATGAACGTTATCAATTGTTGTCTCAAATTCAGTCATGTAGTCAACTGCATCCATTGCCCTACGACAGGCCAAATGCAAGCGGTGTGCCATACAATGCACAGTGTATAACGGTTTACCTACGTACTCTGATAGCTTTCCGCGTAGTCCCCGTTGTCCCATCATAACAGGTGCTCCATCCGCAGTAAGTCCCACTAAATTAGTTTTAATTTTAGAAACGAATGGCTCCCCGTCTTTCTCAAAAGCCTCTTTTAATGCTTGCATATGACCTTCTGCCGTTTCTATGTTCAGCGGAACGATTTTATAAAAGTAAATAGTGGGAAAATTGCTTTCCAGAGACTGAAGATACACAATTAGGACGTGAGTTTGTGCATTATCTGTTGACGCATCGACAATAATTGATAGGGGCTTGTTTGAAGTAATTATGTGTGCAACCAATTTTGAGTGCATACTGTTGCTGAAAAATTCAGTCATTTCTTGTGCAACTTGTCGAGAATAGTGATGGTTTCCCATGTCTATACCATTAGCGGATTGCAAGTTAACAAGTTTAGGATGTGTGCTAAACGGTATGTTCATTTTTGTTTCAAAAAATGGTTCTGAACATTTTAGCTGTTACTTCGTATTTATCTGCGTGTCTGCGCTCGCTCTGCGATTGCGCACTTTTAAATCATTCTGCAATCGAGCTAGCAGCGCGAGTTTCTAGCTTCTGTATCAATGCTAAATGTGAAGACGATTTAGCATGGTTGTAGATTGTTTCATGATTGTCGTCGTAACTTTTTTTAAAACACCTTGGGGGTCAGCAAGCGATGACCTATAATTTCTCTGCATTCCTAGCTCGTCATAGTATTTATGACAAATTCGACATCGGTATCTTGAAGTTGCAGGAGCTTCCTCGTTTGGCAAATATTCGAACCAGGACTTACTTTTTTCTATAGTTGCTACCGGCAAAATCCTACTCTGATGTGTTTTGATTTTCTCAAGCCAAGAATTTTTGAAAAAAACTCTGTATTCCAGTCACCCGTTTCCACCTGCCTCTCTGTTATATTTGAAACTTGTTCGTCTACTAATGCAATCTCAACATGCGATGCTCCGCTAGTTGACGCCACAGCATCAGCTGTAACTTCGCAGACTTCACTTCGCGCGGTTGCTGTGACTTCGCTCACTGCAGAAGCAAAGCTTTGCGTTGTAACTGACCAGTGTTCAGCAGGTGTCATTCCTGAACAACCAATTCAAGATCTATGTCATGCGTGAGCGGAACATTTATGATCTCAGGATGACGCTCCATGATGAAAGAAGGTCCAGAACAGTCGTTACGCTCACCGGGTGTCGGACTACCAATTTTAAAATATTGCGGAACGAAACTTCCTGTTTCAGCCGTACATCGATTTAGGCTGAAATCTTCAGCGTCTACTGCTTGAAAATCACGCAAAACATATTCTTTATCAACCAATCTGGGAATAATTTTTCTATTACATCGCAACGGGAAGCTGCAGCTCTGCGTGCGTATACAACTATGTCGACAAGTTTTTAACGAAGCGTGTTCATAATAGCTGGCGTAACTGTAAGTGATGGTTGGGTACTTGTTAGTTTTATATCTTTCAACTCTTGCTGCGTGCCTTTTAACAAACAGACTGCGTGAACGTATGCGTTGCTGTTTGCCATAAAGCATGCTAGAGTAGCTATGCCGGATGGCTTGGGAAACTTGCGTCGAAACGTTACCATGTTGCTTGTGACTGTCATGTCTGTGTTTTCAGCTTCTTCTCCACCCAAAACAAAAAGACCATTGGGTTTACTTCTTGAGTTCCACAAATTTGCTACAAGTTCGATTTTTGGCAACTTTTTGACATTAACTGGAAAATGCATGCCAATTAGTTTGTATCCTTGTAGCGACAGTGTTCCCATGCTCTGCGTTTGTCCCTTAAATGTTGCGAGCTCAATGAACTCTTTTTTCTCAGGTTTCTGCGGCTCGTCTGCGTTTATTTCATTTATTACAACTTTGTCGCAAACCACAACGCTCGCAAAAATGACAAGAACCATAGTACTTACAGCAACGATCCAGACAACCGTACTTCCGTTTTCGGAATATCCCCGATGTTGCTGTTGCATTGCCGCTCCTCGTATTATAGTTATTACTATAATTGTTATTATTATAATCAATCAATTAATTAAACTTGTAATTTTTAACTAAAATATATTATAATATATACATATAATTTTGCACCGTTTTGTACGCTTACATTAAACGTTAAAAACGTTAAAAACGAATCTGCGAATATCTCAAGCCCAACACAGTACACTCTGTTACGGTAGACACTGTGTTCACTGAATGCATATTTCACAAATAACTGTTCAAAAAGCTACCGCGCTGTTTTCATGTTATGAATATCTATTGCCAATTTTAAAAAACTACTTTGCTTTCTTTTAATGAAGGTTATTCGTGCTGGAACTTATTCTGAATTCTGTTGCTAATCTAGCATGATTTTTCAGCTCTGAAACAGGCATGTATATACAAATAATAGTTTGAAATATACCGGGGAAGACAACTTTCAACCAAAAAATTTTCTAACAGAGACAGCTAAATCAACAAGTGTCTTTGATTGTCCTAACGAGCGTTCTGGGACCGAATCGGCACCAGTTTAGGCAGAGATAGATTAAAATAACTGAAAGAATTGCTGTAGATCAACAAATACGGTGAAAAAACGTGCGCAATGTGCGCCTTCGCGTTTCTTGCGGTGCATGTAGACAAACTGAACACGTAGGTGAAAAATATACATCCGACGATCAAAAAAAAAGAAAGGTCCTCAAGAGACCGACCCCCCTAGACAAATTTGGACGGCCAGGGGGGGTTACCCCCCCTGAGATGGCCGCGACCCACGCCCCCCCGTGGGGGCCTCTACCCCCCCCTTGGCATGACCGACCGTCGGCATGTATGATCAAGCGGAACAACCCTGGTAAAGCCCGCCTACCAAAGCTAACCGATCCCTTGGAACTAAGCATCTCTTCTTCCTTGACGATCGAACAAGGCAAGGTGGTGTAGGCACCGTTCCCGAAAAGCCGAGAGTGCAAATAGGTAGCCGACCAACGCTATTGGGAAGGGCTATTGTGTTGTTCCGTCTAATTGGATAATTTTTTCTCCAGTACAGTGACACGACATTGTACCATATTCTTTAAGATAAAACACTATTTCCTTCAAACGACGGAATGCAATATTTTTACCGTTAAGGACCAAGAAATTTTTTTAATATCAAAGAAAATATTCATGCATAGTCATAGGGGAGAAGGTAATTTTGCTCACGAGGTGTTGAACCCCTCTGACAGGTAGCCAAATCCTCCACTAGAGGTGCCCTATGTGCGGGCCTCTTTTGGCTCCGAAGGCCTCCACTGACGGGATTATCCTGCCTTTAGAGGCCGTAGGCCCACACCTTTGGAAAATTTCCGTTTGATGCAATAAAATTATTCTGTTGCATGATTTTAAGGAATTTTGAAATTTCACAGGGTTTTGACTACTTCATAGTGCATTTTTAATATCATAAAATACTTACTAAAACTGATTAATACCCGCTCGGGTTGCCAATTCTTTTGTATTACTGTAACTCATTTGCTCACATACTTTGTTTATGTGGATGTTTGCATAACTTGTTTATACAACCTGGGGTCACATGCGCTATGATGTTGAGCGAAATTAAACGGCAATGCATTGGTGTGCTTTTTTCATCAACACCTATAAAAGTGGCACTAAATTGAAAGATCTATCATATATGAGTGCTCTCTTTCGTGCAAAACACAGATCGGTGGAATATTCGATTGTTTATTTATGATATGCAACCAAACGCAAAATTATTTTGCAAACTTTAGGAAGAATTTTATGCACATTTACCGTTAGATACAGAGAAGCAATGTACCATGTTTGCTCATACATGCTGGCACTCAAGATGTCTCAGGGGGTAGCCGGGGTAACACTGTTACTTAAACCAATTTTCCTATATTAATGATCGAGACAACAGATGGCTTAGGGTACTGGTGTTCGATGGTCAGGCCCGGCCGGAAGCCGTGACCTGGAAGGGTACCTCTAGGCTTCCCCTATGAGCTTGCATGTTTTACAGTGTTACACTCCTGCCCAAATTAGGACAAAGCCCCCCCACGTAAAACATTCGTAGCTATCAATAAAATTACACAAATTTAATGGGAAAATTGTTAAAAAGGGAAAATTATTGAAAAGATCGATTGCATTAGGGAAAAACTTTTGTTACTCTCCGTGTAGTTTTTGTAACAATTTTGGTTGTGTTCTACCTCACACTCTTAGCTCAACCGCCCGTCGAAAATTTCAACCAGATTGGCTTTGCCCTCTTACGCAATTAAAGCTAGCTTAAAGCTAGCGCACTTAATTCGATCTGTTTTTCTATAACTGACGCAGTGCATGGTGTTGGGGGTTTACCAGGCTACCAGGGGGTTCCCGGTCCAAACCCGCCCCAAAACCCCAAAAATTACTAAAAACCCTGGTTGGTCACCAAATTCTTTACTATACACCTCCCTCCCTTCTGCGTCCGTGGGTTTTGTTTTAGCGTTTTGCTTTGTTTACGTGCTAATTTGCGTTAGTGTCGGGTTCAGTAGGCTACCAAGGGGTCCCGGAGCTAAAACCCCATTTTTCTAATCTTTTTCACTAAATAACTTATTATATTGTTTCCCTAAGCTTTCAAAATCCTAAATTTCTAAAATTTATTTTCCTACTTAATTTGCATAAATTTCACTCACAAATTTTATTAGCTATATACAGTTAATTTCAGTTCTCTGTTCTTAAGTTAGTGACAGATCTTGCAGAGTTTGCGGTCTTTGGAAGGAGTTAAAGCAGCTTTATTGTTTATTTTAGATTTTCCCTAGTTTTGGTTCCAGACTACCTAACTAGTCTGTTTGTTTTAATGCATGTGTTAATGTGGCGGATTTTATGTTTTGAACTAAGAGTCTGGTGTCGGGGGTCCCGTAGGCCACCCAGGGGTTCCCGGGGCAAAATCCTAATTTTTATTGTTTTTTTCACTAAATCCCTTATTATATATCTCCCCCGAAATTTAAGTTTTATAAAATTTTAAAATTTCAAACTTACTTCTTCTAATTTGCATATTTTCTTTTATTTTTTATTAGCTAGGTCTAATTTAGGATATTTTTGTGTAACAGATCAGTCATCTCGTAGTTTTCGTTGAGTGAGGCTGTGACCGCGACAGTCTAGTTTTATACACGCTGTGTCAATTTAATGATTTCACATTAGTCGGTGTCGTAGCTTAATCTTTTTGTATGACGGTGTATTCCGTGCTTACGCGACACTACGAACCCCAGCGACTACTATAATATACCATGTACACAATTAACTACAATTCAGGCCACCAGTTAATGTCACATTAAAGGCTGGGGTGCACGAGTTCGTGGTCTGGCGTACCAGAGAAGTGGTGATAACAAATCCTAGTGTCTCCGGTTTCGGGAATGATTCAACGGCTTTAACAGCTCAGCAACTACCAAGATAACTTTATTACGCTCTTTTCGAAATACCAACAACATCCGAATAGTAGTAATTATTTATTTGTTATTCCCGCGCAGTGCCAATTCGCGCGCGCTGAGACCTTCGACGACTAAGTTAATTCCACTGGGTCTCGTAAAAACAACGCGGGTGAACAGGAGCGTCCAACTAAAGCATTAACCCTCTTGAATTCAGAATCGAAACTACTATGCAATGGCACTCCGCTTGTATACCAATAACACAAATAAAACACAAGTATTACACGACACGTTTATCAACCGGAAAATCCGTATACCAAGCGGATCACTTTCGCACTGCTGTCACGCAATTGAATTTTCGTGGATGTAATATCATGTAAAAACCCAGATGCATTTGAATCGACACCAGAAACGACTCGGGGATCAGATAGACTCACTGCCCAAATTGGAAAATTAATCATCGCGCACTCGGTCTTTTTATCCGAAAGTCTGTTCCGTTAAACAACACTGTATAGCGAAAATTCCCCATTACTAAATAATGAGGTTAAACCCGAGAAAAACTCGCATAAAGTCGTTAAGAAAATGTACTCGTAACTAACTTAATACTGAATGCAATTGATGACGAGACATTATCAACACTTCACAGTTCTACTAAACATTTTAAAACGCGACGAAGCACTCTGTCTGCACGCTAGAATAACACGCAGTAGTCTTCAGGAAAACCGCTAATATTATTCAAAACACATTAAAATTAACTCTCCTAATAATCATGATCCAATAACCAAGACACATCGATATTACAAAATTTATCCGTTACAACTACACGTTATATAACGAATATAAGTGCACGTTGTAAAATGCTAGCTAAAAACCTTGTAAAAGAAATTTCTCTCATAAATCGTGACTCAAACATAAAAAACATATTTCAAATAACTAAAACTCACTGACACTCAAACGCAACTCAGAAACTAGACAACCACTGCATACCAAAAAAATGAAACAACACGTAGCATTGACTATTACTCCGTCCCCCACCTAGCTAGGTCACCAACCGACTAATTTTAAAAACATAATCATAATCTACATAATAAATCCAATTCTTTATATATATAACAAGTAAATCCATTTGAGTATACGCAACATCATACAGACGCGACAAACGGTACCCCGTACCGTACTACGCATTACCACAACGAATTATATTATATATTTTAATATATGCTATGTATTTAAATAAATTAAGTGAAAATTTTAAAAAGAAGAAATTTTAGGAAAATGGGGTGAAAGAGGGAAGGGTAGTGTGAAACAAGTAGGGGGATATGGGTGGCAAAATTCTAATATGAGGAAGGGGGTACGTGGGGCAGTTTGCATTATAAATTTGAGAAGTGGGGGTTAAGTATTTAGAAAACGGGAGATGTTTGAAAAATGTGGAAAAATGGGGAAAATTGGGATTTCAAAGAAAGGTGAAATTTATGAAAAATAGAGAAATGGAAAAGAGGTGGAGTAGGTATATGAAGGGGTATGGGAAGGGGAAAAGAATATTAAAATTTGAGGGATAGGGGTTAAGGTTTGAGGGAATGGGGAATATTTGAAAAAGATGAGAAAGGGGAGAAAAAGGATATTTTTGGAAAGGGTAAATTTATAGAAAATCAGAAATAGGGGAAGGAGGGGGTTTACTATGTGGATGAGTATGGTGATGTGAAAAAGATATGAAAATTTTAGAGGAATTGATTAAGGTTTGATGGAAAGGAAGAGATTGGAATTTTGGTTGAAAAAGTTGGAAAGGGAGGAAAAATGAAATTTGGTGTAATTTTAGGTATAGTGAAAGAGGGTGCGTGAATATGGAATATGGGTTAGAAAATAGGAGGTTTAAAAGGAAAAGTGTATTTTAAAATATTTTTATGTAAAAAATTTTAGGGTTTGGGAGTATTTATGGATATGGGTAAATTTAGATATATAAAGGTTTTATTATATATTTTATTTATATTTTAAAATTTACATAGCTAGTCGGTAAGTTAATGTAACAGGTTACATTTCGCAAATATTACGCTCATAGACCATGCCGAGGCCGACAGGGAATACCAAGGCGGGAGTAGAGGCCGGCCCCGTGTTGTAAATAGAAATTGAAAAATTTTAGGTGTGAAAAAGGCACCAGCCCCAACACCCCCTAGTAAGCCCATGACGTCCCGGCATGGGTAATAACAACTTGAAAATAACAAGTAATAACAAATAGTAATAAAAGTAACACCAAATATATAAATGAAAGCTCCAATTATTTGGAAACCCAACGATATCATGGCAGTACACGTATAGCTACTATAATGAGCAAAAATCGAATGACAAGAATCATAACAAAACCAAAAATAAGTGAAAATAAAACTATTTGGAATTTTGTTAATTTTTTATTGTTTCTGGATTTTATGATTATTTAAATTTTTATGAATTTTTGTTAATTTTATGAATGAAAAATAATATGGCATTTTTTTCCAAAGGCACTATATAACACAAGTTATGCTGAAAACAAATAATATAAATCAATACGGAATACACCCAATTTATGGGTATTTAACGAGACAAGCTCGATTCGTCAGTACATTCCACTACGCTCACCGTATATACTGTCATTGTTGATGTATAACGCGATTACCGCGGGCATACATCATTCGTCTATGACGAGGCAAAAATTAACCATTATCCATATCGGCCATGAAGAAATATAAAATGTCGATAAGAGTTCCTGTAACCCAGGACTCACAACAGTGCTTAAACTTAAAATTGTTAATCATAATTGTTGTTGTATTGTTAGAATACCAAATAAAAGAGTTCCTGCCCTTCAGGACTCTGCAATAGCTCACATAATGTTCATCATCATAAATGTTCGACATTGTATTCGCACGTATTAGAAAATCTATATTAAACGTTCCCGACAACCCAAAATGTTTAAGCATAACGACAATTTTAGTAAAGTTATACTAATACCTTTTAAAATTATGACTATTATTTTTTATTGTTGTGCCCAAATGGCTAAAAGTAGCTATATTGTTATATCGTTCTATTCCCGACGTGGTTTTGGTAAATACAATGGCCAATCACGTTCCAATGGCATAGATAATGGTCGCCCTGGACAATCGTGACGTTGCACATGCCATTGCGGAACAAATTGAAGTTCTTCTAAGAACGCAACAGAAATTCGCTGCCGTGTCTGTCTCGAAACTTGTTCAACCAACTGTTGCAACTGCTCCCGTTGCTCGTGTGCGGGTTCTCTATTCGTTTGTTGGTTATTTAGCGATTTTATAAATTGTCAACATCGTCGCGTAGACGCTGATAATCCTAGTTCGGACAAACATGATCACGAATACGAGCTACTTGGCTCGAAACGCCTGTTCGCGCATTGGCATAGCGTCGCATATCTCGTTGGACGTCACTTTCCCATTTACGTCGACTAAAGCCAATGAAGAGCAGTTGTGGAAAATATTGTATCGCGATACTGCGCCTTCGCAGCATTTCGTAAACGAAGCCACGCACTGCATACGCCAATCGACGTATGAACAAATCGTATAGTTCCGGTGTAACTATAACGTCCCATTGTTTTTGAAAAACGATACTCCGGACGTGCTCTTCCCATTTGAAGAAAATGTCAATCAAATCGCGTTCAGTAATGCGACGTCCACGTTCACCAATCTGTTTGAATTCGCGTCGCAATTCATCGCGCAAATGGTGATATAACATGTTCATGCGTGGTGGCATCGGTGCACTAGACATAGTTTGATAAAACATAAAGTAGTGGTAAATTAACCGGTTACCAAACGATGTAACACGACCGGTTCGTAGGTAATTTCCATTAAACTGCAATGAAGGCATTTCTATTCCACTTCGCCGTTCGCTCAGTAGCGCTAATTGACCTGCATCGCGTTGTTCCAACGCTGGCTGCACGGCCGGTGGCACTGCCGCTATAGCAGTCGCTCCTTGTTCCTCTGGTGCTATTGGAACCGTTTTCGTGGACGTAACGGCCGAAGCTTCCTCAAAGATTTCCACATCACTGACTTTTCGTGGTGTTTAAGTAGCCACCGTTAACGTTTATACGGCTGGCGTTGACGTAAAAGACGGCGCAAAAATTGCTGCCGATGTTGATTGTTGCTCCTCATGATAAACTATTTCCTGCCGCTGTCGTGGTCGTGGTTCAACAAACGATGGGGCACGTTGTTTACCTCGTTGTCGACGCTTTGTGTCACGTTCACTGTCAGAAGACTCGCTAGCCGGTTTTTCATAATCATCACGACGTGCAACACGCGCTTGACGACTCGCAGTCCGTTGTGTTTGCTTTTTCGTCTGTGTTCCCCGCGTTTTACGTTCCGGTGACATTCTCTCCCGTAATCGAAGTTTAAGTTCGGCATTTTGACGGTGTGCGTGATCAAGTTCCATCTGTCGGACCTCCATTTGAGCTCGGTGATTTTCGTCCATCCGACGCAAATAATGCAACGCAGTATCAACTCGCATATTTAATTGCATTTGTTGCATTAATAGCATACCATCCAATTGCACTGCTGATGGACGTATGGCTTGTTGCAATTCTTCACGCACTTGTGCCAACTCCGTACCACGCAAATTTCCCAACTGCAACTCAATGTGCAACGAAGGAGAAATTTCCTGACCACTCGTCACCATTGCAGTAGGCGGGTGTTCGATCACAGCCGCAACTTGTTCTTGTTGCCGAACGTGCTCGTAGGCGACAGTAACTAGTTGATTAGTGAGCATGTCCATAGCACGCGGTCGTTCTGGATTTACCACAGAAAAACATTGTTGAAACGGCGCTCGAATAGCGTGCGACAACCGCATACGCGCCGACTGGGGAAGGCTAGGTGGGAATATAATACGAGCTCTCCCTCATCGCCTAACCGGTCGTACCGTCATTGGTACGATATCAGACATCGCGGGTTCAGCCTGAGCTATCGTCACTAAGCTAGATGTGCCCGAAACAGGTGGTAACGATATATTTGACGACACAATTGCCGTTTCTGATTCAGTACGTACTCGGCCAAATGTGGACTGTTCCATTGACTCCTGAACTGGTAATGTCAACGCGGACGAGTCTACACTAACAATCCGTAAGGGAGTTTTCCTTCTACCAGCCGCTTCAATCACGGATTCCCAATCTACAGTAATCCCCATCAGGTTGGCTACGCTTTCTTGCGCTGCCAACCCACCCATTTTCTGACACTTCCGTTGGTTTTAATGAGCAGTCTGCTCATTTTCAACCCAAGTAGAATGATATTGAACAGGATCTACTGGACTAGCAGTGACCGTTACGGATCCTACTATGTGTACCGAGTCGTCTGATACAGGTTCTGGTGTACGAACCGCAGGCGGTGTTGTAGCAGCTGATGAAGCATTGGAAGCTGCGTCTGCTTTTCGTAATACCTGACGATCCAAACGTTGCAATACAGCTGGACGCGTAATTACATAGGCTCCACCGTAATGCTCATCATAAGCTGTCATTATCCGTTCGCGAATCTCACGCACCGGTACTCCTTCAGTTTCCCACTGAATGGCTTGCTGGTTCATTTCTTCATCAAACATGTCCTCACGGCGTTCCTCCAGCTCCGTCTCATCTCCAGGACCTGCGACGACATCTTGGTGTCGCTGTATACGCGAACGACGACGACTGCGTTTAGCTCATCGAGGTTTTTCTGCTTCGTACCATGCGTTAAACTCATCCATGCCATCCGGAAGATAATTGCGATTATAGCGCATTTCAGATTTTGGAATTTCACCAACCGGTGTATGATCCAGGTCAATGGGATCCAAACGCATGTTTTGGCCCAATTGTCGACTTCATTGCGCTGCCGTCGCTGCAAATAATCGATCAGTATCGCGATGTAAGTTTCCTCCAAGGTCAATTACAAAAGCAGCTTCACCATTGTCTTGGTCGTTAATTTGATGTAGGCTGCTATGCTCTTCGACATTCCATCGACCCTTGCGCCGTCAATAACCAGCCCATTGAGCCACTTTTTCAGTGATACTTTCTTGATAACCACGGAGATTTGATACGGCGTCGGGATTAACCCGCACCGTTAAGCCACGCGCATCCGTTGTAAATGCTCGAAATATACTCTGAAATTGTTCAATCAAATGCCATAAACGATTAACATCGTGGCGTCCCATTGGTGGAGGCGTACCACGCCGATGTGCGATAAACAATGCTCCATCAATGAGCATAACATCATGGGCGCTATATCGGACGAACCGGCGATACTCTTCGAAATTCAGCACCCAATTTCCAGGACCTACTTGTCGCACACGATCATCCTAACAGTGTTGTACCATACGGCGTTGGATCTTGTAGAATACGTCCAGTGAACAAAAAGAAAAATCGCCGTAGACTATATCGACGACCTACTGCCGCTTGCAAATCCATTGAATTAGCGTGTGGGAACACCTGGCTGTATTGCAGATATCGCACATTCCAAAATCCTTCATCATTATTCATCGCCCGCCATATTTTGAGTCGTTCGTCTGACGCAATACATGCATATAACGCTATAGGTAGATCTGGACCAAGCGCCATTAAATCGAAAATGATGACGACTCCTTCGATCGTGGCGACTTATAATGTAGCCGCTGCTGTATGTTGCCAATCTGCAGCATAAGCTAACCATTTTGGATCGACCCATAGTCGCGCATTACGCGGTAACCATCGCCAGCAGACATCAAATGGATCTTTCTCATGCGTGTCCAAATACTTCTCCCACGCTTCCCGAAACTGTTGCTGTTGACGATAGCTGATATTTACACCCTCCATATCACACGCTATTCAATTGGTAGCTGAACGCTCGATAATGCCTATCGCCGACTCAATTTGGTCACGGGCATCTACGACAACTACACTAGCGGGGTGAATCCACTCTCGGCCCACCATTTCTAAACCACTGGTCCACGCGTATAAATTCCATACTGGAAGGTTACGATCCCTCCACGGTGGACCTTGTTGTTCCTCTGCCCAAGTTAACTGTTGCTCCACCCCGTTAATCGAACGCTCAAGAGGGTTATCCCCATGTTCAGACTCTAGGTCGGACAACCAATCAGAACCCTCTGAAGACCCACTTTTGCTTTCGCTATCCCAATTCGAATCCGCCATTCCAGCAATTGTAGCAACGTTGTAATTATCGACGTTGTAGAATAGTTCGTTGAATAACGCAAAATACAGCAATTGTTATTATTGTTATTTATTACATACGACGTACCGTAGCTTAGATAGCCGTTAGCAAATGACGATCGTCTAAATCTAAAATGCAATAATTGTTTATAACAGTTTATCGAGCACACCATTTGAAAACCACCATGTCGAGCACGCCATAATTAACACTCCATCTACGTAGCGCGCAACTTCACTTCTCCATTACTATGGAATTAGAAAGTTTTCATGGCATACTCTGCTATAGATCTCCACCAAAAATCGGCACGAAACTACACAGCATCAATCCCACTCCATGTTGTCGAGGAGCTAACGATTTTTCTAACACTAGCTGGCGTGTGTGAACTAACATTCTAGCTCAAGTCGTATCAAAAATTGTAGCAATAGCAACCATTATTGCTTTTAGCAATCGAATTTATTGTTACTCCAATAGCGCGCTATGCTTTTCCTTATCTACCTCATTCGATAGCACAAATTAGAAAAGAGAGAAGTAGAAATTCCAGAAGGAAAGCATAGATTTACCCGTTCACGTACATAGTCGTTGAACACACACAGGGCAATGCAACAATGTCGTTTCGGGTTCCTTCTCCAATTCCACACATTGAAAGTGATACCATTCGAGGCAGTAGTAGCATTCGATCCAATTAACGTCGTCCTCACCTGTTCGAAGGTCCTCCTCGTAGCTTTGGCCACACTTTACCACAGAACCAATCAATTTCTTCGCTATCGATTTCGATCGCGCGTAAGCGTTGCTCATACTCCAAATAATCGCGCGGCTCACCACCAAAGTGTTTAAACAAACTTTTATTATAAGTTTTACGTTTGCGTCGTGCATCATAAACGTATTACATCCAAATTAGGACCTTGTATTTTGATTACTCGATATAGTCGCTCGAAATTTGGGTGAAATTTGTTGGTGATCCTACGAGAATCAATTTTCTCCGGCCTTCGCATTAACACCACATCACCTGGCAAAAAGTCACGAATGCGTGCTCTCCGATCAAAATATCGCTTGTAGGCGTCCTGGGCCAAACGTACGGACTTACTAGCTTCCTTTCAAGTGCTAGTCTACGTATTCAACAGTTTTTGTACATGTTGGTCGGTGCTTGCGCCTTCTGTTGTGGACAACAACGGGTTTTCTCCCGGTAAATCCGGATCACGATCATGCACTAGGAACAACGGAGTTTGACCCGTTGACACGTGAACGGTAGTTGGATACGCAAAAAGTGCGCTATCGTCGTAAGTGTCCCAATTATCCAGTTCTAATTCAGTAAGTGGCTTGATCATGGCCATCAACGTTTGGTTCCATCGTTCCACAAGACCATTACACTGATGATGATACGGTGTAGCAAACACCGTTCGGTTACCTAGCTTAGCTGCTTCGGACGTAAACAATTCCGATGTAAAGGCTGGTCCTTGGTCAGACAAAATTATACGTGGAACACCATGTCTGGGCACTACCTTGTTTAGCAATAAATCGACAATGGTCTTAACCGTCTGGTCAGGTGTGGCAAATGCTACTGGCCACTTTGTGAAATAGTTTATAAAATTCACAATATATTTGTTTCCAGATCGTGTGACGGGTAATGGACCTATTACATCTACGCCTACCATATGAAATGGTGCCATCGCAGGAATTGGTTGTAACGGTCCACGACGATTAGGACCAGGTGTGAATCGAGCACAGGGAACACATGTGTTAATGAACGCTTCTTTCTTCATTGTGACCCAATAAAACTTCCGTTGAAGTTTCAATAAAGCTCGGTTATAACCCACATGGCCTACGTATTTAGTCGTGTGAGCCTGTTCCATCACAACTACACGGAATTCTTCCGGTAGTACCAAACGAAACTCACATGCTTCCGCTCGGACAGGTCTACGTTTCCAGCTCACGTAATACAAGATACCCTCTCGAACATGAAAACGCTCTTCTTGCAACAAAATTTGGCGTTGCAAGTCTTTCGTTAATTCGGGATACAACTCTTGGCCTTCAAGAAAACGAACTATTCCTCGTGTAAATGGATCCAATGATTGGGCTCGTCGGATTTCATCCGCTTCCCATGGCGGATCTATCGCAAAATAATCATTTAAATCCCGTTCCACTACAGGAACATCTACCTGCATCCCACTTGGACCAGGTTGTGGATCGCTTACTTTATCGTTTTCATCAATAGGTGCATTAAGACTTTGAGTAACTACGCCTACAATCTTAAAAAGATTAGCTTCTCGTTTTTCTAACGCTTTATGGGGATATTCCTTATCCGGTCTCTGATAAGTATCTTCTTCCGAATTATCAACTGGTTCTCTATTCGGCGTAGATTTCAAAACCGGTGGTCGTGACATCGCAACTGCATTAAGATGTTGTCTACCAGGTTTGTACACCACTTCGTAATCGAATATTTGAACTGAAACGCAACAAGCGTGGTGTTACCAAATCGATGGAACGAGTTTTCATCAGAATTTGTACTAAGGGAGCATGATCCGTTACTATCGTGGTAAAGCTACCCAACAAATATGGCGAAAATTGCGCCATAGCTCCTACCACGGCCAAGCATTTTTTCAGTCGCGCTATGCCTTGTTTGAGCATCATGGAATTTTCTACTTCCATAATGAATTACTCGTTCTTTTCTATCTTCGCCACACTGTGTCAAAATAAACCCAACACCTTCGTTACTAACATCGGTGTACAACCGAAATGGTTTCACTGGGTTAGGATACGCTAAGATAGACGCCGTAGTCAGTGCAACCTTGCGTTTATCAAAGGCTATTTGGCACTGTTCCGTCCAGCGAGATTCTACCGAATTAAATTTACTCGGTCCTTTTGTCAATTCGTGCAACGGAGCTGCGATGAGACTATATCCTTCGATAAATTGACGATAATAACCGGTCAACCCTAAGAACGAACGTACTTCCGTAAAGTTTTGGGGTCTTTCGCACTCCAAAATCTTTTGGACTTTCGCTAGATCTGGGGCAATTCCGTTTTTCGATACTACATGACCTAGGAACAATACTTCTCGTCGTACAAAGTCACATTTCTTGCCCTTAATTGATAAACCTGCATCACGAAGACGATTAAACATACATTGGATATCCCATAGGTGCTCTTCGAATGTAGGCGAGAAAACGATGACATCGTCGATGTAACATAGGCAAAATTCCAACAGGTAGCCCGACAAAACGATTTGCATCATTCTTTGGAACGTAGCAGGTGCATTGGTCAAACCAAAAAGCATTACCTTAAATTCGAATAGGCCTTCATGACAAATGAAGGCGGTCTTCTCAACATCCTCAGGCTCCATTTCAACCTGCCAATACCCAGATTTCAAATCCAACGTCGTAAAATACTTCGCACCTTTAAGGGCATTCAAAGTATCTTCAATCCGTGGAAGAGGAAACTATCCTTTATGGTCACATCGTTCAGCATGCGATAATCAATACAGAATCGCATGTCCCCAGTCTTTTTCCTGATGAGGACAACAGGTGATGCCCACGCGCTCATCGATGGTTGAATCGCATCGTCATCCAGCATAGCCTGGACTTGTTTAGAGATTTCCTCGCGATGCACTTTAGGTGCACGTCGCATTCGTTGTTGAATAGGCTTGGTATCTCCCGTATCGATAGGATGTCGCAATACATGCGTTCGACTAAGTGGTGTTGTGGAACTTCCGAAAACATCGCTATTACGTTCCAACAACCTTGCTAAAATCCGAACTTCGGTTGTGGTAGCAATAGCTTCCTTTAAAGACACACCCTCTGGTAATTCCGCTTCTTTATCTTGTGTTATTTCCACTGCTAGTTGCCTATATAAACGCTTGGCTTCCGTTGCTCGGATCTGAGTCTTATTTAGTAACTGCTTTGGAATAGTCGACATCCGTGGTCGTTAGTTTTCCCGTGGTCGTGGCAGCAACAGTATCCACAATTTCTGTAACGTGTGACATCACGTCATCAACTTTTACCTTATATGACTGCTGTTCCAAATTTGTAACCGGTACCCACACCATACCTTCTTGTACTTCAACAATAGCATTGGGACAAAGTATGGGTCGTCCAAATCTCGTGTTCACATCGGTTTCTATCATAACACTTTGCCCATTGAAATTAGTTGTGTTGATGTTACAAGGTACTAGTTTAGTACTTTCCTGTGGAATTTCGGTATCGACAGATACTCTACAGACATGGAAAGCACCTACAGGAACACTTGTTAGTTTCTCGGGTGCTGACAATTTTTCCGTATCTGTCTCCTCAGATGTCGCTTCCTTACGTTGGACTAACGACCATGACCGCACAGACTTATCGCCAACCAGAATTCGCATTTTCTGGTAATCGATCGTTGCTTCGAATTTTCGCAACATGTCATCCCCAATGACAATAGCGACCGGCATATCTGGTACAACGTGAATCTGCACGTATTTGGGCTGGTCCCCAAAATGTACGAGGGCTTCGAACCATCCCAATGTTTTGCTAGGTGGGGAACCATCGAACGCGAATACTTGAAGGACTTCCGAATTCAACTTATTTCTGGTGAAGCCTTTTTCGTAGACTTCTTGAAGCATAATGGTCATTTGAGCTCCGGCATCCACTAACCATCGTAATTTGTACGAGTCAATTCGTACATCCACATAGAAACATGATTTAGCAGGACGTGCCAGCGTTTCCATTTGGGTCAACGAAACCTGCGTATTATTTAGTAGTTCCGAATTTTCCTCAAACGCTAATTCAGAAACTTTTTCCATCCTAACCTTACCACGTGAATTTTCAGGCGAATTATGCGCGACACTGGGTCCACCGCATTCTTATTGGGACTTACGACACTAGCCGACTTCAAGTGTGTCAGTATATCGTTCATGCACCCGTTCATATAACGTTCCATGTTATGCATCCGATTATCCAATGCATCCACCCTAACTGACTGTACTGCTTTAGGTTCGGATCGCGTCTTAGAACCACGTCGATACTCAGCTGCTAACTGTTTTTCTACATTTACAGATCGTTGACGACAATCACGGGCAAAGTGAGCTGATTTACCACATAGGAAACACTTCCACAGTTGTTTAGGCGTTGTGGGTTCAGCATTATTTGACGAACGTTGCATGGGCGATGATCGAGAAGTAACTTCTCTCACTACACCGCGTTCTTGTTGACGAAGGCGTGCATCACGATATGGACATCGCGCGCGGACATGCCCTGTGGCACCACAGTCATAACACACAATTGAGGACGCAGAAGTTCGTTCCACAACGCGGGTATTTTTCACGTCATTGCTTTGGTTTCCGCTACTCATGCGCATTGGAGCCTGCCGACCATCGTTCCTTCGCGGTATCGTTTTATTACTAGCACTAGCGTTTTGGCTCGGTCTCCAAGACCGTTGAGGAACCAATCTATTTGTGGATCGTGGCAAAGTTCCATCGTCCTTGGGTCCCGATAAAATTTTTTCTGTGCGCTCAATTTGCACAGCTCGGCGCTTCAGCTCATAGAAAGACCATTGATCACCATGAATCAGGCGTGAACGTAATCCACGTCGTATTCCTCGCAAAAACGTATTGTGCAATAAATTGGCGGCGTGCTTATCACCAAGTTCCAACGGAAAAATTCGCTTGCGAAATCATCAGCGAAATCTGCCACGGAACTTTTTTGACTCATTTGTTGGAACCGCTGAACTTCATCTACGAATTCTCTACTTTCCGCAAAACGTTCATGCAAGTGGTAGACCAAATCTTCGTACGTTGTAGGTGCCTCGGGACCAGTCATTAACAATTCAATATAGCTTCGAGCAGCATCTTTCAGTTTCCTACGTAATGTTCGCAATTTATCACTGGAACTATCTACACCTGCTAACTCAAACTCGGTTTCCAACCGAAGAAAATACGTGGCAAAATCCGAATTACCATCAAATCTCTCGATGTTAACAGGCTCTTTCGGGGGTGGCACATTAACCACAATAGACGGCATAGCAGGAGCCACCGTGGCAACAGGCGCAGACTTAGCGACATCAGCAGCCGTTTGTGTACACGCAGACGTAGCTATAGCTGCGCGAGTATTGGTCCCAGCCGACACGGTAGGGGCTGGAGCTGGAACTGACATAGCTGAAGCAGACACACGTGCACGTGGAGATGCAGCAGGTGCCGACATAACGTCGCAAGACAAAACCGGTATAGTTGTCAAGGGTACCGATACTCGAGATGGTGCAGCCTCATCTGGACCTATTACCGGGAACCTAGGCTCACAATCCAGACGCGCTTTTGGCCTAGTATCTGCATCCACCACAGTGGCGTCCATGTAAACTGAGTCTTCGATTCCTATTTCAGATGTTGGAGCCGACACAGGAGCCATACCTATCAGGTCTCGCAACTGGTTAAGATTGCCCCGCATCTCATTCTTTTGTTCATGTATGTCACTATTTTGTCGTTCTATTTGCTCATGTAGATCATTATTTTGTCGTACCACATAATTTTGGAATCTGCATTCGCGTTCCATTGTATCTACCATGATTTTATCACATTAACGACTAGAGTAACGTACTAAGTCAGTTATCTCATCGTATTTACGATTAGTATAAAGTAAGCTCACTTTTACTCGATGCAATGTCGCTTCCAACGGGGTCAACGTGGCATCACTCCTGGACGTGGTCGGATCATCACTAGCGGTAGGCAACGGCGTACTGGCGCTATCTACCCCTACAGACCACTGGGTCGTATCGTCGTGAGGCAGATACGCAGCTGTGTCATCCATATCGTGAAATAAACAAAACACCGTTTACAGCTACGACACTCACCAATCCGTGCTGTAACGTGCAAAAATAACGCTAAGAAAATGCCACTAAATACCACCACTAACCACGAACCAATCCGGCAAACGTACCAACAGGAACTTCACAGGATCAGGATTGGCATTGGCCTCGTCATGGCCACCATGTCGGAGCTTAATCTTTTTGTATGGCGGTGTATTCCGTGCTTACGCGGCACTCCGAACCCCAGCGACTACTATAATATACCAAGTACACAATTAACTACAATTCAGACCACCAGTTAATATCACATTAAAGGCTGGGGTGCACGATTTCGTGGTCTTGCGTACCAGAGAAGTGGTGATAACACATCCTAGTGTCTCCGGTTTCGGGAATGCTTCAACGGCTTTAACAGCTCAGCACCTACCAAGATAACTTTATTACGCTCTTTTCGAAATACCAACAACAGCCGAATAGTAGTAATTATTTATTCGTTATTCTCGCGCAGTGCCAATTCGCGCTGAGACCTTCGACGACTAAGTTCATTTCACGGGTTCTCGTAAAACCAACGCGGGTGAACAGGAGCGTCCAACTAAAGCATTAACCCTCTTCAATTCAGAATCGAAACTACTATGTAATAACGGTGACGCAGCTGCATGGCGCAACTTCCTAACACCATGCCCTTACGACCCCGGCTATCATAACCTCAAGGGTGGACCCTAAATTTTCCGATTTAGCCAAATCTCTTGGTCAGACCCAAGAAGTTATGGAGCTTAGCAGGCCGCAGGCACGCTTCACTGGGTGTGTTCGGACCCAACCCGATTGGCTGCGCACGTGTCTAGTATCTTGGTATGATTGCTGAGGTCCCCCAGGGAGGTTGACACCGAAACCTGCTCACAGGTCATAATGTCAAACCGATATTCCCTATACTAATCTAACGGAAGTTGTTTAGTCTGGCCTGATTTAAAGTAAAAACGCATGATAATTTAGGTTGCCTAGGTAAATTTTGATTTCCAGTGAGTTTAGTTCCGGTCGAACACTTTATTCGTGTGTAGCCTATGTGGCGCCCACAGGGTTCCGACATTCCCTGAGAGTTTAACGTCGGACTGTCTAATTGGTATCCTGATAACCTAGTTATATTAATGTTTGGGCAATAAAGATCTCCTAGTAAATTTTTATCTTTTGTTTGAGTGTGACTATCACGCCAGTGAGTTGGATAGGTGATTTGGCGGACCACTCTCGCTGCAGTACCATTGCACAATTATATCAATGTTCGCGGCGGACCGCTCGTGTCAGGGCTTGGGGTGTTTACGTCCGCAAGCCGTGGCACGAAGGGTCGGCCTGTCGACTTGGACATCCATATCACGCTAAGAGTTCAACAACACGGGACGCGCCAAGTGATTTTCAAGAGTTTATTCAAAGTTATATACAATGTCTGTTAACAACGGGCATCCGGTAAGGTAAATAGGTAATTACAGACTACGACAGTAATAATCTACCTGTCCAAGCATTCGTTCCCTTGTCCAGTGCAAAAGAGAAAGGGGTGGCGCGAGCGAAGTCGTTCCCGGTAGTGCCGGACCAAAATCTGTATATACCCGAGGCGTCCAACTAGGTACGCTAGAGCTTGGGTTAGGTGTCTGGTGTGCTTCGAAGTTCGCTCTTAATAGCGCGCAGCGGTGCATGCAATTCGATAACTATGCGAGGAAGGGAGCGAATTCGTTACAGCAGTGACGGGGCATGAATCCGGGTACGAAAACATGGACATACAGTACATGTTAGAACGTAGCGGGATTAACAAAATCAATTATGACACATATCATGAAACGGTAAAGTGCGGAAACTACTCGGAGTACAAGCGAGCAGATGCTGATGCTCATGGCACAACAAGTACGGCGCCGGCTTGGCAGTCAAACGTTAAAACACTGTGCGATGTCTTCTTAATCCCGTAAATCCGGTCTAGTATCCTTATCGAGTCTCTCACAACGTTTCGTCTATAGGCCAGATCTTGCTCCAATTGTTGACCGCTTTTGCTCGGTGTCTCTAGCAGACCAGACGGGAATCCAGATTTTGACTCGTGTCATTCAAATCCGTAAATGGTGAGACTGGAACGGGGCGGCTGATTTTGATGGTGGGGGGCACTAGTTGAACTACCTTAGGTCGGCTCGGGACGTAGTTTTAATCACTTTGGAAGGTCGCCCCTAGCTACGATTTCGACAGCCGAAAGGGAGGAGGGCACGAGCAATTGTCGTCTTTAGCGATTTTCGAGGCGACAAATGTCGCGCTTTTAACTGTTTGGGCGAATTGCCGTGCCCGTCCCACAACTGGGACTAGTTTGCGCCCTACGGGGTCTGGGTCTTTTCTTTTGGGGTGGTTTTGGTTGGTTCCTTTCTTTTCTTTTCCTTTGTTTCCTTTGTTGTTGTTCTCGTCTTTTGTGTTCACTCTCTCTAACTTATCCTATTGCCTTATAATACTGTACACGTTGTCGTTGTACAGTGACTCGATTGCACTATCGAAATTGTGCAGTCGAGTTATCACTAAAATTTTATTAAATTTGTTCAGACCTCGATGGTCGAGTGGTTAATAATGAAAGATCTGCAGCGGGCTTAAATTCCCCGTGCAGGATCGAAACCTAACAAGGGAAACTGAAAAAGGGAGAGAGAGAAAAACAGCATAAATCAAAGCAAGGACATACGTAGCACATAGCCTAACGGGCAACCAGTGATAAAATAGAAAAATGCTTAAACTCAGCGATCAAGTCGCTCCAAAAAGAAAACGGGGTTTTGCACTTGCTCGGTTTGGGGTCACAATGATTCGCGAGAGGTCGCGATTTTGCTTGGTTAAATTGGGAGTAGGGCGAGTCCATTTTGAGCATTGAGCACTCCAACGTGCCTTCGAAAGCGTTTATTGTGGACGATTTCCGGTCTTTAGCCATGCCGTCGGTTCATTTTGGAAGCAAGTGGTATCCTCCGTCCTACCGTTAAGCTTAACCACGTGTGCGTGTTATACTGAACGTTAGTAAACTTAATAGTCGGACCAAGCCGATTTCGAAGTAAACCTGGTGGAGCGAGCACCTAGTAAGCTTGGTCGTGAGGAGCTGTCGAGGACTCGCGAAGTCAGTAGTTGAACCTTATGGGAAGCTGGTATTAACCGTCTTGCTGGCGAACAAGTCGAATACTGGCGAAGTCATGTAAAGATTGTATTAAAAATCGCTCCTTTCGGAGTGCCAATACCTTACGCTCAAGATAAGGTCCTTAGAATTTGTTTAGTCTTTCGATGCTCCCCAAATTTTCTTAGCTCGATTGATAAATGATATTTTGGAGCTTTCTAAAGCCCGACGGAGGCTAATCCTCCGTCCCTAACTGCAACGTCAGTCCGAGCTCAAGCAGCGGCATGAGCATCGAACGGTCCACTAGGCTGTAATTTTGTAAGCCATAACTCCAATCAAAGACAAACAAGCAAGTCCCTATGGTTTTGTTGGTAAATTTTACCGTTTTCTGCTCAGGAAAAATTCAATTACCCTAACTCAAGAGCAACATATCATGTAAAACATGGACGAGAAGCGTCCATTTTGATTTGTCTTACCTAAGACCACGGGGAATCAGAAGGACTTCGACTTTCGTGTTCACCACCTAATACCCTCCCGTGCAATCACTCAACCTGCTCGAAACGGAACTCGACTAAAGGAGGTTTGTCAAGGAACATGCAAAAGTGTGGTCAGCTGACGTGGGCAACTAAGACGTCCTCCGACGGGCGTCTGGTCGAGCTATCGGGGGGAGAGTTGCGCGACAACTAGTCAAATAACAATGATCTGTTACATTTTGATCTGGGGAAAATAAACCCCCATACGCCTGGTTCACCTCCTGACTTACAATATTCGGTCCGGGACGGCAACTGCCAGTCCCCTTCCGCGAGACGGAAGATGTCTACGCGGGTCCTCCGTCGGCCGAATTCCATTCCAAACGCCAAACGAAAGTAAACGAAAGAAAGCACGGGAAAGCAAACTCTTTGCGAAATTAACAATAAAAACCTAAGCGTCGGAGCCGGTCAGAAGAATCGACCGAACTTTGCGCTGCCGAAGTCGACCTGATTCCAAGAAACGACGCGGTAGTCGTCGCCTCAAAATTTGCAGCTATATTAAAGGATGGCGATTTTGTCGCCATCCAATCGGCGATGGTCCTTTAACGCCCATTTTTCCGAGTTCAAACCCGGGCGCCCAATCGAAAAATTCCCACGATTTTATTTTTGACAGCTATCGTAAACCCTGGGTCCCCATTAGAGAGAGTCGGCTTCAATCGAAATCGCCGACATCAAATTTGAACCCTCCGAATACTCGGAGGTCGACCATCTGTGAGTTTTAGCTTAATTTCTGACGAGATCTTGAACCTCATCCATCGTAACTTTTAAAATTATGTCAAGAATAGATCTGAAGATCATTACTCACATCTCTTAAAGCTCTTAGCTAACCCTAAATCGCCCGTTATCCCCCCAACTGTTCTCTAAATGGTTGGGTCACCTGTCAAATTTAAAATTTTGAATCTTCTTCTATACATAAAATACTCGGATTAAGCTGGAAATCTGTCCTCATTTCAGGACAGATTTGTCTTCTGGTCCTTATCCATCAAATTTCCCCCAGCTAACTCGTCGATCTAAGGTCAAATTCCAGCTATTTAGCGAGTTAGCTTCCCCATCCATCACCTAATTTAAGCTTAATGAAAGTCCATCTGGGGCCAAATTTTCTACCAATCCATGGGTAAACGTGCAAACATTGCACGTTTACATGTCGGCTTACAAGATAAAGCCAAACATTCCTAACATTCCTAGCTGACAGTTATTCAAATATCCCGACAGGACGTCTTTAGACGTCGCGAAGGGGGGAACCGAAGGTGGGAATGAGCTTATTTCGCAGTCTGGGGCGCAGCACATTCCTAGGTATCCTCTGAGCTACCGGGGGTCCTATTCAGGAACTCCCAGAGCCCACGTGAGGGCCCTAAACATACCCCCCCCCCGTCCTTTCTAGTCGTATGTGTCCAGTTCGTCCGTAAAACTTATAAATTTAACAGAATTTTACATGTCCGTCCTCGTCCGTCCTGTTATTTGTCATGTCCTTATATACTATATATATCTCTATATCCATATATACATACACATACAATACTCATGAGCACACACTACACATGAGACACACAGACGACCTGAGCGACAGAAAGGTCGCTCAAGTTCACACCAGAAACACGCAGAACAACAACAACAACAACAACAACAACTGCACAACAACACAGCAGCCACAAGAACAACGACAAATACAACACAACCATAACGACGACAGCAGCGACAACCGACCAAAGAAGTCGGTTAGAGAGAGAGAAAAAGAAAAAGAAAGAGCGCAAGAGTAGGGGCACGGGAAGGGAGGCGGGACAGGGGGTTCCCGAGGGATTTCCAAGGGGCTGGGGCGAAATTCGGTCCCCGGACGAAGAACGGGGCCGAACGATATCAAACACAAGGGGGTAGACGCAGTGGCGGATCGGGACCCAATTTTGGGTTCCGACATATATTAGTATACAGGGCTTCAGCGGGGTTTCCTGCGCTAACATTTGGGCGGAGCGACGCCCGCCGGGCATCGTTGAACTCGCCATGGAAAGGCGATTCAAATGAAGGGTGATTTACCTGCCCTAACGGCGGCGGTTAGAGGGGCACCAAAATCGTTGTGGATAGAGGGAGTGTCGATAGTGGTAGGGGCACGTTGGTCGGCCGTCCCGGGTTACCGGGGCAACGGACGGAGGCCCCCCGGAGGTCGCGAGGCGGTGAATACAATGAGGGGCGATTCGCCTACTTTCGAGCTAGGGATAAATTTTCGGTTGGTTTGTACCCACTTTCAGTCGGTATGCCAAACTGGGAGCACTTTAACAGGTTATAGTGAGCTAGCGAGGGGTCGGGTGGGGACCCGCCGGATATCGTTGTGCTCGCCAAGGGCAGGCGAGTAGAATGAGGGGTCGCATGAGCACATTTAAGGTCTGGGGTCAAATACGGAGTTGGTAAAAACAGACGGCATTTTAGGTTGAATTTTCGTAGTACATTATAAAACAGAGAAATAAGTTAAAGAGGAGCTGGGTGACTGGTCAGGTCGAGACCCGCATGGCCTCTTCAGATGCCTAAATGGGTAGGCTACTTAAAAACACGCATACCGTCGATCAATAATCCGACGGTTATAAGGAAAACCAGTGGCTAGGGTGCTGGTCGAGCCATTTTGGGGCGTTCAAGATGCTACAACAAGGGAGGGTTTGTCCGATGGGGGCGCAAAAATAGAAGTATCGGGACGGGAAAATCAAGTAGCACACATGCATACACATATATATCGCTATATGTCCACATATATATTTAGGCGATGTCTACCTGGAACCATGGTCACCAGCCAAACCTAGCGTAAGTATTGGCTGTTAATTGGGCGTTTACCTGCTCGTCCCCAAAATATCTCAGGAAATACTCCAGCGATTTTTGATGTTTTGAGCTCGCTCGAAAGCCCAAAAAATTCTCTACCGAAAAGTACTCGGGGCATTTTCGGTAAATCTGACCCGTTGGATGGTTACGGGCCGATAAACAGGGCCGATGTCCGTTGTGTCCGAGTAATCGGAAACTACCGTAACCCATTTGTTTCAGCTTACTTTCGCGACCATTAGGCTATAGTTTGCTTGAACCAGGTAAAGTTGATAGTCCTGATTTTGATTACTTTCCGACCCCTTAAATTGACAAAGGCCTTCTATTCCCGGACGGTTGGAATTTTGAAATTTCAATGGAGAAATAGGGAGAAGTAGTCGAGTTCCGTTCAAATCCCCAATCTTGTTGCCAATTTGAGGCTCTTTCCTATTTTCTCCTAAGTCTGAACCTTCACCCTAATCGGACTTCTTGAGTACTTGAGTGGGCTCGTCCAAAAATGATACGCAGTTATGAAATATGAACATGCAATGGTACAAAAATCATATCAACAGCAAAAGCATACCCACAGCAAAGTAAATGTGTTAAAATGGCAAAACAGTTATCGTCAACCATGGCGCCATGCAACCCATGAAAATCTACTTCCGTTAAACTATGTCTGGTTCCATTTGAGGCGCGTTTGAGTAATTTTACCGTCGAAATCGTGTGAAAGACACGTAACGGGCCGGAACGGGCCTGTTACACTATGCAATGGCACTCCGCTTGTATACCAATAACACAAATAAAACACAAGTATTACACGACACGTTTATCAACTGGAAAATCCGTATACCAAGCGGATAACTTACGAACTGCTCTGACGCAATTGTATTTTCGTGGACGTAATATCATGTAAAAACCCAGATGCATTTGAATCGACACCAGAAACGACTTAGACTCACTGCCCAAATTGGAAAATTAATCATCGCGCACTCGGTCTTTTTATCCGAAAGTCTGTTCCGTTAAACAACACTGTATAGCGAAAATTCCTCATTACTAAATTGATGAAGAGATGCAATTGATGAAGAGACATTATCTACCCTTCACAGTTCTACTAAACATTTTAAAACGTGACGAAGCACTCTCTCTACACGCTAGAATAACACGCAGTAGTCTTCAGGAAAACCGCTAATATTATTCAAAACACGATAAAATTAACTCTCATAATAATCACCATCCAATAACCAAGACACATCGATATTACAAAATTTGACCGTGACAACTACACTGTTATATAATGAATATAAGTGCACATTGTAAAACGCTAGCTAAGAACCTTCTAAATGAAATTTCTCTCATAAATCGTGACACATCGATATTACAAAATTTGACCGTGACAACTACACTGTTATATAACGAATATAAGTGCACATTGTAAAACGCTAGCTAAGAACCTTCTAAAAGAAATTTCTCTCATAAATCGTGACTCAAACATAAAAAAACATATTTCAAATAACTAAAACTCATTGACACTCAAACGCAGCTCCCGAACTAGACAACCACTGCATACCAAAAAAAATGAGACAACACGTAGCATTGACTATTACTCCGTCCCCCACCTAGCTAGATCACCAACTGACTAATCTTATAAACATAGTCATAATCTACATAATAAATCCAATTCAATATATAACAAGTAAATACATTTGAGTATACGCAACGTCATAACGGTACCCCGTACCGTACAACGCATTACCACAACGAATTATATTATATATTTTAATATATGCTATGTATTTAAATAAATTAAGTGAAAATTTTAAAAAGAAGAAATTTTAGGAAAATGGGGTGAAAGAGGGAAGAGTAGTTTGAAATAAGTAGGAGGAGATGGGTGGTGAAATTTTAATATAAGGAAGGAGTAGGTAGGGCAGTTTGTATTATAGATTTGAGAAGTGGGGGTTAAGTATTTAGAAAATGGTAGATGTTTGAAAAATGTGGAAAAATGGGGAAAATTGGGATTTCAAAGAAAGGTGAAATTTATGAAAAATAGGGAAATGGAAAAGAGGTGGAGTAGGTATATGAAAGGGTATGGCAAGGGGAAAAGAATATTAAAATTTGAGGGATAGGGGTTAAGGTTTGAGGGAATGGGGAATATTTGAAAAAGATGAGAAAGGGGAGAAAAAGGATATTTTTGGAAAGGGTAAATTTATGGAAAATAAGAAGAAGAGAAAGGAGGGCGTTTAATATGTGGATGGGCATGCTGATGTGAAAAAGATATGAAAATTTAAAATTTTAGGGGAATTGATTAAGGTTTGATGGAAAGGGAGAGATTGAAATTTTGGTTGAAAAAGTTGGAAAGGGAGGAAAAATGAAATTTGGTGTAATTTTAGGTATAGTGAAAGAGGGTGGGTGAATATCGCATATGGGTTAGGAAATAGGAGGTTTAAAAGGAACAATGTATTTTAAAATATTTTTATATAAAAAATTTTAGGGTTTGGGAGTATTTATGGATATGGGTAAATTTAGATATATAAAGATTTTATTATATATTTTATTTATATTCTGTTTAGATTTAAATTACATAGCTAGTGGGTAAGTTAATGTAACAGGTTACATTTCGGAAATATTACGCTCATAGACCATGCCGAGGCCAGCAGGGAATACCAAGGCGGGAGTGGAGGCCGGCCCCAGTGTTGTAAATAGAAATTGAAAAATTTTAGGTGTGAAAAAGGCACCATCCCCAACAGTCGGGTCACATAGCTAATAGTTGAATTAATGGTGTCAACGTTATTTATGGTTTAGTTTTTTGGTCGTACCGAAACGGAGGAACCAATTGCTACCCTTCAGAGCTCTAGCGCCATTCTGCATGCTAGGAATCGATACCGTTAGTCCTCATCCGCGAGTAAATTAATGTGACCCCGCCAACTATCCTATTTTGTAATTTTGCATAAAAACTGTTATGAAACAGTATTTCGCCAATTGAAATTCGTCGTACTACTGTTCGCGAGTGAATGTTTGCGAAAATTCAAGTAAATTTACCTAAATTTTTGATAATTAATTTGTCGAATTTGAATTAAACTGGTTTGTTCGCGCCAAAGAACTTAACCACAGGGTGGATTTGCTTGTGACATCACTTTTGCATTAAATTTGTTCGTGAACGCAGAATAATTCAAATTTAAACGATTAGGCGGTCGGGAACCGAATTTCTGCAAATTGAAAACGCTGAAATTCTGTTCGAACACAAAGCACAATTTCTGGCACTTCGAGTTGATCTGACCAATTTTCGATTAGCGAAAAGCCGAATGAAATTCAGTCTATTTTCCGTAACAAAGGTTTGCGATTCGATATCTGTTATTACAAAATAGAATGGTTGGTGGCGTCACGTTATGTTTACTCACGCATTACCCGCGACCCGATCTGGTAACAAGTATATTATTTGTTTTATGGACTAATTCACCAAATTGCCCGAAGCAATTCCTCCAAACTGCCAACACTATCACTAAATTTGTAAAACTAATTGTCGGAGCTGGATTTCTTTATTGGCTGTGTAGTTCCGTCCTTACGCGGCGCTCCGACCCCTAGTGCTTACTATAACACACAATGTTTATAACTTAGTTACCGTATAGGCCACCAAATACCTCTTCTGTTGTAGACCGGGGTGCGCGAGATCGTGGTCTAGCGGACTAGTAAAGTGGTGACACTTGGGAATCCATTCTAGTATGTAACCCGTAAATGTAACAGCTGTGTGATTTATTACTGAAATTCTATCACGCTTTTCCTACTCCAAGTCAACAACAGCCAAAGGGTCGCAAATATTTATTTACCCGAAACACGAAGTGCCAATCCTCTACGGCAGTCCGAAATGACCGAACCGTTAAAGTTCACTCATCAAAAACTCACTTAAATCTGAACTCGAATCTGATGCCTGTTTGGTAAACTTCGTCTAGAATTCGGGCTTACAACCGAAAAATCGCAGCACTCCGAGTTCGGAATATTATTAATACCGTATTACACCACCCGCAAATAGTACGCAAACGGATGATAATTAGTATAGGCGAATATTACGAGTCCGTAGCAAAGTTTACAGCATATTAATCGCTCTTTATGTAACAGGGCGGCACCGGATTTGAGCAGCTACTTAGATTAAACATGTTGACAGGCAGTTTAAATCCAAAATTAAAGTCAACATTGTCAGTGATAACCACGCTTCAACCTCTAGTAACTTAAATCGAACCTCGAATAAAACGCAGTCGGCCTCCAAGTAGATCCATATTAATTTCGAATGTAATACAATTAACACGTTATATCTTCATACTATATCCGGGAAAACTCGCAGATTGCGTTAAGCCGGGACATAAGACGATATAAATCGCTACGCTATTCCTCGCCATTTGACGCCTGTTAGTTCTATAAAAATAGAGGGAAATCGTGAAAACAAACCATTTGAAATTACACACCACATGATCGAAACTTCTAGTACGGTAGCTAGCGCATTTCGCAAAATAAACTCGTAATCTCCAAATATTCTCATAATCTCAGTGTAGTCCAACAACTATACTGCCAAAACTCTGTACAATCAAATTAACCAGTAAACAACATTATTCCACTTCGAACAACACGTAGAATTCTATAATACCGTCCCTTCCTAGCTAGGTAACCTATATCGAATTCAAAAACATCATCATTAATCACTACATAATACATACTAATTGAAATTAAATTCACTATATGACAACGAGTAACCGTTTATACATATGAAATACGCCCAACCGGCGAAAACAAACGGTACCCCGTACCGTTTTAGAGTTATACGCGATCGCCGCGAAAATTATAACGTATATAGTATATATTTATTATATTATTTATAAGAAGTTTAAAGAAAATTTTGAAATGAGAAAAAGGGTGGAAAGGTGGGGTGTGGTTTGAGAAAAGTAGAGAGAGGGGATTGTGAAATTTTAATATGATGAAGTGGGTAAGTTGGGGAGTTGAAATCGGGAATTTGAGGACTGGGGATTAAGATTTAAGAAAATAGGAGATGTTTGAAAAATGTAAAAAGTTGGAGAAAACGGGAATTTTGGAAAATAGAAATTTAAGAAAAATAGAGAGATGGGAAAGGGGAGGAGTAGATATATGAATTGGGGTGGTAAGGGAAAAAGGATATTAAAATTTGGGGGATAGGGGTTGAATTTTGAGGGAATGGGGGATGTTTGAAAAATGAAAAAGGGAAGAAAAAGTATATTTTTGGAAAGGGTAAATTTATAGGAAATGAAGGAGGGGGTTTAATATGTGGTTAGGTATAGTTATTGGAAAAAGATATGAAAATTTTAGGGGAATTAAGTTTTGGTGGAGAAGGAGGGATTTAAATTTTGGTAGAAAAATAGGAAAAAGGAGAAAAATGGATTTTGGGTAGAATTTTGGTTGTATGTAGACGAAAAGGATGGGTGAGGTATATATTGTAGAAAAAAGGGTGGGAAAAAGAAAAGTGTGTTTTATATGATTTTATTTAAGAAATTTAGGTTTTGGGGGAGTTATGGGTATGGTTGACTTTTGATAATTTTATAAGTTTGATTATATTTTATATATTTATAAATAAATACATAGCTAGTTTATAACATATATATATATATATATATATATATATATATATATATATATATACATATATATACATATATG
>JASANE010002076.1:0-44815 GCA_030248225.1 Trileptium ribeirensis
TGTGGTAAGCAACCGTAAATATAATTAAAGAATCTTCTTGAATAATCATGACATCAGTCTTCGAAATCCGCAGAACATTCTAGAAAGATCGAGGTGCCGTCATTCCACGTGTGAGGATGTCCTCGTACACCATAGGAGCTTCCAGAACAGGATCAAATGTCATTCCAAAATCTTCTGGCGAAGTAAATCCATAACAATAATTTTAATGGGAAAATAAAAAAGAAAAAATATTGAAAAAGTATTAAAAAAATTTGAGAAAGAAGAGACAAGTAGAAGTTTAAATGAAACAATGATTGAGTAAGAATAGGAATAGTAAGAATAGTAAAAAAATTAAAGTAATTTGATGGAGGTATATGGGTATGGAATTTTTAGAAAAGTAGAGATGGAAAGTGAATGTTAGAATATTGAAAGACGGAACGGTAAAGAAAAGGATATTAAAAATTTATTAGTGGAAGGGAAGATAATAGAGAATAAGAGGTAATGGGGGGTGTGTTGAAATGATGAGGAAATGATGAAAGATTGAAAAATGGAAATGTGAGATTATAAGAAGTAAAAATTTGAAAAGTGGAAAAGAAAAGAAAAATGATATATGAAATATAAGAGGGGGTAGAAAAATGAAAAGATGAAATGTAAGGATTAGAAAGTAAGGAACGAAAAGATAGGAAAAGGTAAAATTTTAAATTTTTAAAAGGGGGTTATGTAGAAATTTGATGATAATTGAAATATTGATGAAATTTAGATAATTAAATATTAATTAGTTTAATATTAAATAAAGGATTGAGCTCAATAATTTATTGAGCTTAATAAGGAATAAGATTACTACATTAAGATTAAGGTAATAAAAACACAGGTAATAAATACATAGCTAGTTTCGAACATAGGCACACAAAAATACATAAAACAGACGCTCACATCACCACGCCACGACCTCACAAAGACAAGCGTCGACGCCAGTGCCCTTAAAAATGAAAAATTATGGGTTTTATGAGAGTGCGTTTTGGGACCGGCCCCACCATGCGTGTCCGTTTGTTATGTGGATTATTGATGTGAAACAGAATATTGGATATGTACGAAATGTGTATATAGTATGTAAAATAAAAGAGGTCAGTGATAAGCTGTTGTTAAATACGGGAAGATGTTGACTATAATAGCTTTATACGTGCGGTGGTGCTAGACAGAGATAGCAGAATCGGTACAGTTTCTGCTTGCGGATCCAAAAGTGGGAGGTGGTGGGTTCGAATCCCACGGAAGCCTAACGTTTCAGCGGCTGTTTATCTCACCCCTTTGCCTGCTCCTATCCAAATAAATTGAAAATATCCTTTTGGTCCACCGTTGTTTCGTTTCAGATGGCCTATCGCAATTGCATAGATAAGCCTTGCATTGATTTTAGCGATCTAAGCTCGCAGTGCCAAATAGACGGCATGCCAACTAAACAAACTGAAAATAAGAATTGGCGTATACCTCTTTTCGAATATAATTACGCACTTTCTACAACTTACAACACTGGTCCACAGATCAGTCTTAGTTCACCGCCTGCTAGAATTAGTATATATACGGATTTCGTAGTTGGATATATAAACAGTAAAACAGTGGCAAGACATTCCTGGCATCAAGGTGTAGTAGTGCTACCTAATTATTGTTAATGTTATTAATTGAGTGCTAACTGCTTGAACTAGCAACCATATTTAGTAAATACGGGAAACCGTAATGCTGAAAGATGGGTATATGTGCATTGTCTCATTAACTCACCCTAAGGTTGCGTGGCGCCTAAGTGGTAAAGGCATCGCCAGGTACCTCTGCTTGTTGCTGTTGTTTCCGTGTTTGCTCATGGTTGTCAGCGCGATTGTTGATACGGTACATGCCGGAAATGCGGTTCGCAATCTTTAATGACTTCACGTCGCTATGTTTTGTGCGCTGTATCTCGAGGATAGTTAGTTCTACCTGAAGGATGGAGCTGCGGTAACCAGTTTGCAAAATGCAAAAATTCGTTAAAATTACACCTTAAGTTGGTCGGAGGTAAATTTCTGAAAATGAGAAATTTAAGGGGTCAAACGTTTGAGAGGAAAGAGTTGGAGAGCGGCAGGCCACGATGGTCAGCCCCCTTACGTCTCTAGCGTGTCAACAACGGAGGCTAATCCATGCCAAGTATTTCGCTACGCACATAGCTTAAACTTTTCACATGTTCGACGACGGTGCTGTTTAACCGAAAGTTGCTTTGCGTATTGTTGCGCAAACGTGTCAGCACCTTGGTTTTGTTGCTGCTTATGATACACCCGATCTATGTTAGCTTGTTGCTAGCTCTGTCCAGAATTAACTGCAATTGCTCTTGCGAAGGTATTAGCTTTTCTGGCAATTTCACGGACCTATAGATAATGTTGCACTATATGTGACGTCATATTCCTGATGTCATGCTCTGTTTGGCCACGGCGTAGTTCAGTATCATGACCTTATATAGCCCGCATTGTATATGTAGTAAAGATAATTGTTTATCCCGTGCAACAAACATGCTTGCTATTATAGTTCAATATTTAAAACAATAGCCCCACAAGTGCAATGAATATATCCTTAGTTTAAACACTCGGTTGTTTAATTACTATTTAACTACATTTCTGAACGCGTATAACGTGGACTATAAAACATTGAATTTTTTGTAAGGCTCAAAATTTGGCAACCTGAAAGTTTGAAATTTCTGATATCAGCAGTCAAAACATTATTGTGTGCTGGATCAGATTGTTTTTACACGCATAAGTCTTCAATCAAATTTCTGGTACAGATGTTATAATGAAAATTTTGGGCTCATAAAAATTTATATAATCCTAGCAATTTCAATTTTACGAGTTCGATGTGCGCTTAGCAAGTTTATTATATTGTTTCTGTTTATTGTTATTGTGTTATCTCCATAATTTATAACCATGTTTCATATTCCACTGAGTCAGTCTGTTAAGTTAGAAACAATATCTGTGCAACTGGGTGTAATTTTTTATTTTGTGTAGGATTTTATAGCTCAAATTACCCAAGTTGTTCTATATTAGGCATTTTTGATGGGGTTGGGTCAATTACAAGAGCATTAGCTTCCTTGTTATAACCTATGATTATTATATACACAATTTAACAAAGGAATTATTAAACACTGCAGGGGTGTCCTTAAACTAGTACACAACAGGGGTTTCAACAGTCGCAACCGTTATAGCGACAGCATTATTTTTAAAAGCATTTTTCCGAAATATTTAAAATCCCAATTAAGCCAAAGCATTTTCCAATGCCCTGGCTACTGTAATAATTTCTGTTTGCTCACTGCTATGTGCTATCACAATAAAACGACAAAAATAGTATTTTTTTCGGCCCAATCCCAGTTGGGGGGGAAAATTATTTTACGCTTGCTATAGCACCCATCTTTTGGAAACTATGCCCCCATAGTCTCTGTACCCCCAATCATCTCTCACCCCCAAAAGAGATCACTTCGTGATCAGGTTCGCCCCTTTTGGAAACATAAACCTTGATGTTGAACTCATTATTCTATGATTTAGGATGGGTTGCTTTTTGGCTTTTGGAGGCTTTTTTTCAAACTTAAGCCGCCTTCGCTTCGCTCAAAAATTCTACCCCCCTTAATCCCCCCATGGGTAAAAAACGTCCGCTCTTTCGATTTAGAATGGTTTTGAGGCTCTAGGGTCAAAGGGTAAGTCCCCAGGGTACCCCTAAAAAAGGGTTTTTCAAAAAATGAACATTTTAAAAAGTGACGATTTTTAGAAAATTGACTATAACTTTTGAAAGGAGTGATGGATTTGGATGAGGTCTTCACCATACAATGTGGAATTTAATAGGCTTTCATATGATAACAAAAAATCGTTATAAAGTTTAGTGATGGGGAAGTTGGGGCAATGTGGGTAAGTGATGCAGGGTAATTCCGTAATTATGGAAAAAAATGAAAAAAATTTTTTTCGTAATAACATGGACATATTATATACCGTTAGACGCGGAATGACGAGAGGAGTTGAATGGAGGCAATTTCGTTGCAAAATTTTGATATTGTAAGAAATTATGGGCAAATACGTGAATTTATAAAAAATTAAATTTGAGAAATTTGCTTTGTGGGAGTAACAGCTTAGTGCGGGGGGTTCGGGGGGCGGCAGCCCCCCGACTTAGGCTTAGGCTTAGGCTAAGTATATTTTGCTATTGACTATTAGAACATTATTGACTATTATAGACAAATGCAAGATATCTTACATTTATAATGGATAAAGAGCATGTAGTTGAGCGAAAAATTCCCCTTGAGGATTGTCTTTAAATTGTTGTCGCCAGGTATATTCCTTCAAATAACGATCAAACAACTGCGGTTTCACTCCACCACGTGTTCGGATAGATTCTTTGAGCCGGGCCCACAATCCATCGATGTTCTGTGTATGTACGGTATGATCAGTGGGATTTACAAATTGTCTATTATGATGATTGACAGTTTCGTGCGTGTAGAGATGTGGCCGTGGAAGGGCACGTAAACCGTCAATGTAGGTACGAAAGCTAATCAAGGTCAATCGCAGATACCGCCAGTAGTCCCTGTCGAATGCAACCGCAATGTCTCGGCAATAGTTATACCAATCGGTGACGGTATTTTTACTAACATGTAATTGCTTTTGAATCCATGTGAGCTTAGGTCGACGAAGGCTTGAATCAAGGTCAATCGCAGATACTGCAGTAGTCCCTGTCGAATGCAACCGCAATGTCTCGGCAATAGTTATACCAATAGGTAACAGTATTTTTACTAACATGTAATTGCTTTTGAATCCATGTTGTCATCTGTTTTTTTGTCAATGCCGCTAAAATTTCAATTGATTCAAGAGAAATGTGATGACTAGCGAAAAAAGATCCTTCGGATGAATATTTTTTTCGACAAGTGGGGTGATTTGAACATCGCCATTCCCAGTCGTCACACCTACCGAAATACTCCACGCTTTGCTAGGTAACAGGGTTGGCCGCACTCGCAATCCTTGTAGTTAGCTAATAAACGTCGTCGAACAAGGTGCTTGAGAGTTGAATCATTATCAATAGTTTGTCGCGCCAGTTCAGTATACGTTATATCGAGGTCTCGAATATTATTAATCTCCACAATTTCGTTTATAGGAATTATTGTGAATTGCTGATTCTTGTGACGTCCGGGCATTATTTATTTATCTAAAAATAAAATTAACCTTGGCTTAGGGTTTAGTAAAGTACTGTACCGGCAAACGCAGGCGAGGAGGTTTAAGCTTAGTCTAAGAGTTAGGCTTAGGCTTAGGCTTAGGCTTAGTATAAGGCTTAGTCGTAAACGGAAAAAACTGTGAAAATGAACTGCAAGGCGGAGCTAGGGCCGACAATTGTCTGCCGTCCCTGATATGTGAAGAACGACAAGTCGGAGAGGTCTGCCAATGGCACCAATCGACTCAGGAGGGCGGATTTAGTATAAAAGATGTCATTTCAGAAAAATTCCATGGTTGGTTGAATTACTCCCCCCCAACTGGGATTGCGCCTTTTTTTCAATATAGCGGTATAAGAAGAATTGTTCCGAGTGTACGCCGGGGTTTTATTCATTGTCCGTTAAGCACATTTGGCCTTCTAGTATAATATAATAATACAATAAAAATTCTTATATTGAATAATAATACAGTAAAAATATTTATCAAATACTGCATTTCTCGGCGCTTCTTTGGGGCCATCCAGGGCTTTTTTTCATGTTTGTTCAGGGAATTTTGCCCTTTAGTTAAGCAACCTGTTATTTTTGGTTGTAGAGTAAGTTTTAGGTAATACATTAATCAATTGTACACAAACCGAAAATGGAATAAACATAGCTTATTATAGCTGAATTCAATGTATTTTGGGCGATGCAAGACATTGATATGGTAACTATTATTAATGCCTTTTGTAGCTTTTTAGAATACTGCCTTTATATATATATATATATATATGTAAAGGCTACTTGTAATACGAAGTGCCTATACTATCTTCCCGGCCTAGCCCCGCATATTTTTACTTGGTTTGAATTTGGTTGCAAATCCGTTTATTTAAGGAAGTGTTTGTGACTGTTTTCTTTTTGAAGATCACATCGTTAACAGACTAGGTGTGATGCTTTGTATAATGCGTCGTAACACTTCGGTGTTTTTGTGCAATATAGGTTCTGAACGATGTCTGTATCACACCTAAACATATTAGTCATGATTAATAATGTTGAATAATATTGTTCACTGAACGTTGATTTTTTTCACGAGGATAGACCGTAATGCTATGCTGAATTCCAACGTTTATGCAACAAGAACGGCCTTGGTTTACCGTTTTTCATGGTTACCTAATGTGTTGAAATCTTGTTAGCGAGATAAAGTTTTTGTCGACTTTAGGGATAAATTCTGTCCTAAACTAAATTAAATTAAACGAGGTTGAAATCAGGACAGAAATTTTGTTCATATATATAAGACAAAAATAGTGCACAGTGGAATCTGCGTTCTATTCTTGTGCTATATGTCACATCTAAAACATGAACCCTTGACGGGTTTGATTGTAAAACACGGTTATTTGTTGGAATTTAATTGTATTATGTATATTTGACTATAATTTGATAGGATTGGTGATCAGTAAGACTATATTTTCCCCAGTTCTTTCTCTCATAATTTTTCTCATATCCTCGTAATTGCAAAATTATCCGCATGCCTTTGATACGGGGAATATAACCTAGAGGGATGCAACACTTCGGGGTTATCTTACTACGCCTATCGAATACCTGTGATATATATCCACAATTTTTTCTCGTGATTTTTCTTTTTAATTTTGTAATTTTAATTTTAAATGCTAAAATTGTTGGGTGAGGACGGCATAAGGGTAAATATGCTTTAATGAGGATTTGACACTTTCTGGGGCAACCTATACCGCCATTGACAGTTATGATATATATATACTTTTGAAACGTCATCAAACTCGGAGCCTTTTATATTTGCAGATTCAACAAATACATCAGTAGTTATATACAAATAGGCGAAATTTGTTGTCAACCCAAATTAGAATGCTCCTTAAATCAAAAGAGAGCGAGTATGACACAAATTCTGAGCACACACAAAAAATGCATAGTCAAAATTTTAGTCAAATCCAATGTGGAAATTTAATATGAATAGTGCCTTTTTGTAAAGATATTGGCATTTAGGTAGTACTCCAAAACAACAACGAAAATGTCAGCCTACCAGGTGTTGATGACGTTTTCAACGGAAGTGGTTCAGGATGTATCAATGGCGTCAGGTAAACTAGTAGAAGTAGTATGTAGACGAGTATTTTAATATTTGAAGGATAAAACTAGTCGCAAAGGTACTACTTTAAAAATATAAAATTGCTTACAGCTTAGAAACAAACATTGCACGCTTTTGATTAGAGTCACAAATTGATGACGGATATAAGCTGGCCTGTCCACAGCCCACCGAATAGTGTGGGGGCGTTTTGCTGTGTCCATGTTCAATCTCGGGGGAAATTTCAAAGTGGAAGAATAGATTTTGATAAAAAATACAAAATATTTCCATATTTTGATGTAGTTTTACTGCCGTGCATGTATTTTTAAGCTATAAAAGTTTTTAGTATTAGAAATAATGTTTAAAAACGTTTTGCGTACAAAAAAACTTTGGAGACATAAAAAATTTGTATTTAGTTGAACATGGTGGGTTTCCGCCGAGTGTGGGACGGACATGGCGGAAAATCTCGCGAACATGGGATTTGAGAAGTTGGGGTTCTAACCCACCACTGTGGACTGGCCAGATATTAAAAGATAATAAAATTTCACACACAAGCAAAATTTCCGCCGAGTGTGGGACGGACATGGCGGAAAATCTCGCGAACATGGGATTTGAGAAGTTGGGGTTCTAACCCACCACTGTGGACTGGCCAGATATTAAAAGATAATAAAATTTCACACACAAGCAAAATTTGGATACTTTAATGGCATTTTCGCCACTAACACTATCAATTTTTGCTCCCTGAAGAACTGTATTATAGTATTGATACGGGATTATGCAATCTCAACATTGTCGTATTTCTTTGCAGCGGTTTGTTCGATCTGTTTTGTTTTAGTAGAGCTGGATTTGGCAAATGATTCCGACGTGCTGTTATGTTCGATTTTCGGATGATGACGCCTCCGTGACACTGCAGATAGTCGCCACCAGCGTTATATATGGCACTCGTATAGAGAATTACCCGCATTCGTGGACAGAACTCTTTTTACATTATCTCACCATTATTTATGTAAATGTAGAACTGAGATAAATCAAGTACGTTATAAAGGTAAAAAAGAAAAGCTTAGAGTGAGATTCAAGTGCGGCAATCCGCCGATTTAGGTTTAGTCTGTTTCTTACATAAAATGTAAAGCCTAGTGTCCAGGTAACGGTATAACTTGCTTTTCGCATTTTGGGTTACTGTAGAGGCGTTGTTTACACGAGTGTTTTATATATACTTTGTTATGTGCAATATTTATCTGTGATGAGTACACTGTGATATACGAAGCATTGAAACAGTCATGGCAGACTTGATATTTTGGGTTTTTGTATATGGTTTTTCAGAGGTTTGAAGCATTCTGCAATTGGAAACAATAGTCAGAAAAGCGCTATTCTTCAAGTTCCTGGACTTCTTCAAAAGTTTGTTTGCTTTGGAATAATCATATCGATTGTCTGTGGCTGCATTAACGCGTCAACACATAATCACGTTTATATACCATACATTATATATTTAAAGCTAAGTCGGCTAGATAAAGTGAACTATTGCGAGACTAAATCTAAGATGGCAGCACTAAATCTTCATATTTTGCAGTACCCGATGCCAAATTGATATTCATTTTTCCAGATCAAATTTTTAATTCGATTTAGTTATTATTAGCTCAGAATATTAGTGGCAATTCGGTAGCGTTTGTTAGCATTACAATAAAGATCAGTTTTCTGGCTTCTCCAAAATATCAAGATAACATGTAGCTGCATGACCAGGGGGGCCGTTGGGAACTAGGAACGAGCTGAAAGTACTTTTTTTGAACTATTTCTGTTGCTTGTTTGGGTGTTCTCTATTGATTAGGGGAGACCATAAAGTACTGTACGTGCTAATTTGTGTAACTTAATGACTGATTTCAATTGGTATGGATATCAAATAGAGCATATTTAAGCGATTTTGTAGCCCTTCCAAGTTAAATTGGAAAGTTTATTCTATTTTGCCCATCAGAAAAAAATTCAGGAATTACTCTACTTACAGGAGGATATCTGGAGAGAGGTCCAAATGTGCGATCTCCTCTTTATTTGGAGAAATTAACGAGCAAATTTAATGTAAATATGACGTAATAAAAGAAGAAATCTTAAAGTTTATCAGTAAATTACTGCTATCGAACATAATTCTTTTTAATTCAGTTTTGACAATATTTTTTTCTAAAACAAATTTGATGTTTGTGAGGAGTGTAAACGTCCATTTTTGATTGACTAATAGCTGTTACACATTTGTGCAAAAATAAGAAAATAAGGTTGTTAGTGGGCGCAGATTTTGTTATTGAACATCATAGTGAGCTGCGTATGCTCATATCCTTTGCGTTAGATAGATCTTGATATCAAAGCCGTTGGATCAGTTACTGTTAGGAAACCAAGCCGGAGTTTGTATTTTCTAACAACAGTGTCATTTTGAACAAATGATTGATGTTGTGTTTAGGCTTCTCGAATTTCTCGACAATTCAGTGTCGGTGGATCAGCAACTGCTTGTGGAAACGGCGGTTTTACTTGGAAGTCTCGCAAAAGGAAATAGAAAGGATTTGGCCTATTTGATTGCTGAAAATACGGTTTCTAAATTACTTAAAGGTGAGGCGATTGTGATCTTTTGTTGCAAGATTAATATCGTACGACGGAGTCACTATCAGCGTTTGTAGATTATAACGAAAGTCTTGAAAACGATAGTATGGGGAACAGAATATTAATTTGAATCAGTGCTGGTCAGGAGTCAGTAGTCGATACCATTATAAAGATACGTTGAGCACATTTTGGTGATCCATAAAGGAGACTAGATATGAATGAGCGTTTCACGTATTCACTTCACTTATATCTATTATCTTCTCTTATATAAGAGGCGTCAGCTCTCGTAAATATATGTAGAGTAGATGTATATGTGGCTTCTCCATTCGCTAAAAAGTTGTCAGGGAGCTTGAAAAAAACATAACCAGTATGGTTCTTAACTAGGCGGTGCTTTATTTTGCCATGGAGCGTGAATTGGGTGTTCCCAGGTTCAACTGGGTACTTAGAATTTTGTCAAAATTCCGTATTTTTCGATTCAAAGTGCCAAAATGGTGATAATTCGCCTTAAACGTTGTATTGACGTATCTTATCGAGGCCAGAAATTTTAAGTAATTTTATAAACCATTTAATAATATTTATAGCTTCTAATTGAAAATTTTAAAAAGATTTTATCGATTTTTGTGTCAATAGGTGAGCTTTTTCCTGGCGGCAAGTAAAAAATTGGTACGAGATACCGTAAAAAGTTCGCACCTCAACACCCTCAACTTGCTTAGATGTAAGAGAGCTGAGAATATTATCGATGTAGCTATCTCAGCGTCACAAAAATTTAATTCAGTTAAATACAAAGCGTGCCAACATTGCCTTTTGTTTCTGGATGAGGTGCAAATATTTCCAGTGTAAAATTGGTCTCCTGTGAACGTCAGTGACACTCGTCAACGTTTTGAAAAAACATAGTATGTCATGCATCATTAGTTGTTGTTGTAAGTTTCATCATTCATTACAATTTTTTTCAAACCCGTATATAATCCTTTGTTAGTGTAATTATAAACAAGAATTTTATTTTTTCAGTGATTTAATTATCTCGCTAAATCTAAAATTGTATGAAAAGCTAAACTGTTTAGCCATGGAGCTATTATGGTATTTATTGGAAAATTGCCACATTGATAAAATCAAAGATGCAGCGCTTACTCTTTGCTTATAAAACTTAGTTAAAATCAGCAGTTTTTTGTCGTTATATTTTGAAGCGAGAATCGACACCATCATTATCGTGCGAATCTCACCTTTTGGTATCTAATATTATCGATATTTACTGCCGAGATTTCGATTATTTTAACGAGTGCTTTGGCGTTAACGGTAGTTGTTATTTTAGGTTTAAAAGTTGACTCGCAGCCATTTATCGACGCTTGTCTACGATGTTTGCGTACAATATTCGTCAGCGATATGGCACCGGTTGATGCAATATATGAGGTAAGTGCGCAAGATGTTTTCGTTCGAGTTTTTCGCAAAATGTACCTGATGAGGTCTATGAAATAACGGCTGTTAGAGTTCATTTATGCTATCTCAGTGGAAAACTACATTTACTTTATTATTCGTAATTTCGTAACGTTTCAACCGAGCAAGCAGTGTTAATAATGTTAGTGTAAGCAGCGATCAAACGTCGAGTGAGTAGCAGTCATATCTGACGGATACTGTATCATGCTCGCAGATATAAAATTCTGTTTTGCATAAGCAACGCTATCGACAAAATTCTGTTTTGCATAATCAAGGCATTGTATAAATTCCGTTTAGAGTAATTAAAGCGATGAATAAATTTTCTTTAGCGTTATCAAAGCGCCGGATGAATTCTTCTTAGCAGAAGCAAGGGAATGAATAAATTCTGTTTAGCGCAACCAAGGTATTGAATAAATGCTGTTTAGCATAAGCAACGCAATCAACAAAATTCTGTTTACCGAAATCAATGCATTGAATAAATTCCATTTAGCGTAATTAAGGCGATGAATAAATTCTGTTTAACATAAGCAAGGAAATGAATAAAATCTGTGTAGCGTAATCGAGGCACTGCATAAATTCTGTTTGGAGTAAGCAAGGCAATGGATAAATCATAAGCAAAGAAATGAATAAGTTCTTGTTAGCATGAGCTAAGAAAGAATAAATTCAGTTTAGTGTAAACAAGGAAATAAATAAAATCTGTTTAGCATAAGCAAGGAAATTAATAAATTCTAATTAGCGCAAGAAAAGCAATGAATAAATTCTGTTTAGCGCAAGCAAGGCAATGAGTTAGGTGTGTTTAGAATAAGCAAGGCAATGAATAATATTTCTAAGGCAGGCAGCCGGGGCTTTTTTGCGAGAATACATACGTTCGAATTTTATTAAAGGAAGTATTTAGAATTTAAGTACACCACATAACCAAATTTTTCTTCTAGTTTCAGACTTACGCGTGTTAGCCTTTATTTTTTGTATGCTCACATGGACTGACATAGGATTTAAGAAGTTTCGGGTTCTGTTTTAGTTGGTATGCACCGACCTTAATGTCATTCTTGATTTTTGTTGTGTTTTCAGGATGATGAAATAATTCCACTACTACTGTCGTATATGTGCCGAAGTTGTTCGACTAAAGAATGTATTCCTGTGATACTTTCGTCGTGTTGCATTGTGAGTATTTTTTTAACTTTTCTTGTATATGCGAATATGTTTTACTATACTGCCAGGCATTAAACCAACAACGCTTGCTATAATAACTCTCGTGAGAAATTATTAATCCGGCTGCCCCAGTAATTAAGTGTCATTCGAAAGTACACTCCTGTATTTCTGTATTACTTTATTGGAAGCTTAATCATAAGCATGTCATGGCAGCAATCATGGGCCGATCTACATTAGGTCCATCAATAATAATGCAGAATCTTAACACAACATATATGTCGATTCATATTTTCTGCAATTTTATTTTCAGAATCCAACTCAACAACGCACGCTGCAGAAGCATGGGATAATCGATGCTTTAGCGCCGCTTGTTGTTTCTCATCCGACAAGTGTGAGTCAATAATCAATAATAAAATACTGATGTGTATGCTGCTTTCGCTATAGCAACACCTTAAAATCGCTGTTAATTATTGAGTTTAGTATCTGTGGTTACATCAGTTGCTAATTTATGATTTATTTTTCAAAACTGCTTGTCTTTAGAATGAACTGTTATTATTTAGGGGCTTTTGATCATATCATTTGTAAGTGTTTGTGACAATATAGAATTAGGTTAAATGTTACGCGCTGAGGATGTTGGATTGAGAGACGCGGTATCACTAATCGTTTAAAAGATACGATATAAAATGAAATGTCACTAGCTATGTAATTTACTGATAAAGTAAACAATTTGTGATAACACTAGCAATCGGCGCAACCCATTACGAGACAATTATCACCGGCTTCGCACGACAGCAATCTTGAGATTTCATTTTGAGCTGTTTCTTATATATGTAATTATCAGGGAGTAACCGGAAGTTCGGTTGAAAAATTTTGTTTAAGATTGTCCACATTTTTTGCTTCATCTTTGGTCCAATCATACGTTATATACACAATAACCACGTTCCGACACAACGAAACAAAAGAAAATACTAACTCAGATATTACCCTGTGAAACGTAAGCAGGACACAGTTTTTTTATTTTTCATCTTCACCCGACAGGAGTTTGTTAACAAAACAAAGCTTGGTCGATGCTTGTAGCAGCTTACCCATTCATAAATCTGTGTATTTGTTGCAATTGAACCCGACCAAAAAATGTCATCGCAATACATTAAATTTAATGTAAAATTTATTTTTAATACATTTGAAATCCATAGTGACTTCATTTCGTCCTTCAACTGTTTACTATATATAAGTTTCGAATACCTGGTTGCGGATCTCGTTTAAATGGAGGTTTCGGTTATTCCTGGTAATTATAGCACAGCTATGAAGCATTTGACACATAGCAGTAGCGTCGGCTTAATTGGTTCATGGTGTTAACTAGGGCTTCCAACACGACGGTTATAATACCCAGTTACATTTTAGTAGGGGTTGATATTAATTATGTAGTCTGTTTTCGCTTCTCACACGGCTCAAGTTTCGTGTTCGGTTTCCCGGCGTCGTGTGTTGGCTATAGCACTAAGCTTGGTCAGTGGTTAGGATCTATTAATTTTTAAGCGCATCCGGATTTTATTTATTTGCGCTATTACACGGAATTGTGGTATTTGGTAGTCAACGACGGCATTGCATACCCATGTATTTTACTGCTGGGATTAAAAACTGTCATTATAGTCTCGCAGCGTTACACAAATTTTAATAAACTTGTATGATTGATGTTTTATCATGATCTCTTGATATTGTTGGGTGAAAGGAGTAATGTTATAAACCTCTGTTAAATTCAGTCATGTTACGTTTCGATTTCAGATAGAACTTAGTGCGGTAGAGTGCTATGCAGCGCTTTGCTACAGAAATGCTACTGTTGCGCAGTGTATGATTAACGGTAAGATAATGAAACGTGAATGAAAAAACAAAACAAATTTGGTTTCGTCTAACTATTGAAGTTTCACACTTTAATAAAATAGGATGGGGCAAGACCATGTCGGCTTAAGGCGTGTTCACACGCTATTTTGATCAAAATTTAAAAGCATTTTTTGTATTTTTGTTAAGTTCGCACGTGTGAACGATGTTCAAACTTTTCAATGATATTTTTGTAGCCAATCATCGGCGAGGTGTATTACCTGAAAAAGTTTCATTTGAAATTTTGAAACATTGCAATTTCACTTCAATAATCACTGCCAAATTGTGAGTTCAAAATTTGAGCAAAAAGTTTTAGCGAGTGAACTTTAGTTTAGCTTTAGCTTTACAATATTTTTTGTATGTTGCTGCCAATTGAGTGGTAAGTTATGAATCGGTTTTGAAATTGTGCGACTGTGAACTTAGTTGTTGTTAGCTTTCATAAGCTATAACAAAATTTAATTACGGAATTATTTGGTCGGCAACGTAATAGCGGAGGGCAATGCAAAGAAATAGGGGCGATTATTAGTTGTCATATTCATGCGCATACGGGTTCGTGTGCTTTCCATTGCAATGGGCCAAGATTTGTAGGTCTAAAACATCGTAACCAACGATATAAATGTTGCGTTGGATATATCGCGCATTCTACTGAATTTAAAACTAAAAATTCTAGCTTTTCGTAGTTCATTTCACTTCGGAATTTTAGTACAGAGTTGCCAGAGTTCATAATTTTGGTGCATTGGTAAGCACATTCTAATATTCATTTGTTTGGTCAACCGCCAACGGGAAACTTGAAAACTGCAAAATATCCATGTGTCCCACATGTTCAGAATTTCTATTCTAAACCGGTATCCTCTTTGTGCAATTGCAGGCAAGAAATTATTGTAGTAGCATATGTAGAAATCTAGTTCACCTATCGCAGATATTCAATAATAATAATAATAATAGATAGAATAACAAAATTTTCGAAAACCTTGATAATTTTGGTGCGTCCCTTGTAATGAACACAGACTTGGTCGGTCCGCTTTGTAAATGAAAAAGACCAAAATTAATCACACTCTAGTACCATATTAGCAGAGAAATACATATAAGCAATAGTGTGTATTAAAAGCGAACATTAATGGACACAGGCTTGGTCGGTCCGCTTTGTAAATGAAAAAGACCAAAATTAATCACACTCTAGTACCATATTAGCAGAGAAATACATATAAACAATAGTGTGTATTAAAAGCGAACATTAATGGACACAGGCTTGGTCGGTCCGCTTTGTAAATGAAAAAGACCAAAATTAATCGCACTCTAGTACCATATTAGCAGAGAAATACATCTAAACAATAGTGTGTATTAAAAGCGAACATTAATGGACACAGGCTTGGTCGGTCCGCTTTGTAAATGAAAAAGACCAAAATTAATCACACTCTAGTACCATATTAGCAGAGAAATACATATAAACAATAGTGTGTATTAAAAGCGAACATTAATGGACACAGGCTTGGTCGGTCCGCTTTGTAAATGAAAAAGACCAAAATTAATCACACTCTAGTACCATATTAGCAGAGAAATACATATAAGCAATAGTGTGTATTAAAAGCGAACATTAATGGACACAGGCTTGGTCGGTCCGCTTTGTAAATGAAAAAGACCAAAATTAATCACACTCTAGTACCATATTAGCAGAGAAAAACATATAAACAATAGTGTGTATTAAAAGCGAACATTAATGGACACAGGCTTGGTCGGTCCGCTTTGTAAATGAAAAAGACCAAAATTAATCGCACTCTAGTACCATATTAGCAGAGAAATACATATAAACAATAGTGTGTATTAAAAGCGAACATTAATGGACACAGGCTTGGTCGGTCCGCTTTGTAAATGAAAAAGACCAAAATTAATCGCACTCTAGTACCATATTAGCAGAGAAATACATATAAACAATAGTGTGTATTAAAAGCGTACTTTACCATTGTCAAAAAATACTGAATATTTCGCCCTTATTAATTAGAATAAAGATTTCATGAGTAGGTAGCCGAGAAAAATTTTGTGGCGTTAACTTATTGTTGCAGTAGATGATAGTTAAGCAACAACGACAACTTAATTCTGCTACACATTTAGGAGTTGTCTAATTTCACTCACTTTTTCCCATTTTACGTATGCAATTACGCCCTTTTTGATGAAAATAAACGAGCACATACCGACTGTCAATTTCAGGTGCTGAGATTTGATTATAGTCTTCAAAGATAACAATTATTGACAACCACAAGATGTGTTTTCATATTCTGTTATAGCATGTTTTCATCTACTGTGGCATAGTTTACTTGTCCGATTTGTCTTGCTCAGGGGGGTACTCTAATGATATTAGAAATTTGTTGGAAGGAAACGTTTCGATCTAGCGAGGAGAATTATTTTGATTGATATACTATTTTTGGAAACGATGGTTTTTCAAAATGGTTGTAAAATACTGTAATAAAACCTACAGATGAGTATTATGAGATGGAGGCCTCACAACGCCATCCATGCCTTTAGTACACACATTCTGAGAACTTTTATTCGGGGGCCCATTATACATGGCCAGCAGATGTAGAAAAAGGTTGTTTTTCTATCGTTCAATAGCAAATCGATGCTGCTTCAAAACACAGTAGTGAATGCTCCTCAAAGTATATAAGCTGGGCAGCTATCGCACCAAACTTTCACAATGTACCGCACCAAGCAGCAAAAAGGCTTACAGAAAATGGACCATTATTATAACCACGACATGGGAAGGATTATTGTGAGATGGTTGTACAACACAAGATATATTGCAAGCCTGTGATCGGGTTAGTTATATTGGATATTTACCTAGTGCGAAGTTAGTAGTATGGTATTTTAGAAATATGCATGAATTTTCTATCTGAGGTTACGTTTCAGAAGTGCATTGGATGTCCATACAGAAAGAGTTTTTCATTGTAATTGACAGTTTGTTCATTTAAGGCCTTAAGGCTGGTGCTCGTCGGTTGTTCCACAGGGCAAGCAGGTCCAAAAATCACCGGGACTGGGACCGATACAAGAATGCCTTAAAAACATATAAGATGGCAATAAAGAGGTCAAAACACCGAGCTGGAGGACATTCTGCTCTGAAATCAAGGGCTGCAATGACACTTCCCGGCTTAAAAAGATAGTTTCCAAAACGGGAAGCCATAAGATTGGAACCCTGCTATATCCTGATCGTAGGGCTACGAGCACTGAAGCAGAAACGATTGGGCTACTTCTATCTACCCGTTTTCCGGCATCGACTGCTGGCACAGAACAGGACCCTTAAAATAGAAGCTTTCGATACTCATATGCTATGAGAACACTCTGCGAGAGTATCTTCTTAACTGAAAGCATTGAATGATCAATCTGCAGGTTTGATGCATTCAAATCGCCTGGTCTAGATGAAATATATCCCATTCACCTTATACTTGGCAAAGATTTGATAAGTGAAAAACTGAAGGAAATATTTTCAGCTTCTTTGGCGAGTGGTTATATACCATATGCTTGGAGAACATCGAAGGTCGTCTTCATCCCGAAACCCGGGAAAGAAAGTTACGACAGTCCGAAATCCTATAGACTTGTTTGCCTGTCATCATTCCTCCTCAAAACAATGGAAAGACTGATGGACAGACTTTAAGAGAAAAAGACGGAGTTACGGCTATGCTTCATCCGAAGCAGCATGCGTATCTACGAGGCAAGTCTACTACCTCTGCTTTGCATGAGCTAGTCGGCACGGTAGAGGATCAAATGCACAACAGCCGCTTGGCACTAGGCTGCTTTCTTGATATAGGAGGGGCGTTTGATAACACAAATTTCTTGTCGTTCGAGAAAGCCTTCCGAAGTTTTCACATATCGGAAGCAGTGAGTAACTGGTTGTGCAACCTACTGCTATGTAGAAAGGCCACCACAACACTGGGCGACACGTCTACCACGGTAAACGTTCCAAAAGGTAGTCCACAAGGTGGCGTCCTCTCACCATTGTTGTGGTGCATGGCGATAAATAGTCTTCTTATTGAACTAAATGTGAGAAATACACATGCGCAGGCATACTCTGATGACGTTGCCATCATCTGCAATGGCTCTAATGTTGCATCATGCAAACACCTGATGAATTCTGCCATAAAAAGGTGCACAACTGGTGCAGCGAGAACGGACTCGTGGTGAATGGCGCTAAATGTGGCTTGATCATGTTTCACAGACACCACAAGTCACAAGACTTTGTGACACTCTGTCCATAGGAGGAACAGAAATCCCCATTGTGACGGAGGTCAAGTATCTTGGAATTGTCTTAGATTCTAAACTGAACTGGAAGCCCCATCTGGACTTCATTACTAAGAAATCAAAGAGAGCCACAATGACTTGTCGTAGCTGTGTAGGCAAGTCTTGGGGCTTGAGGCCAAGTTTCTCCCTATGGCTGAAACGGTGATTCTGCCCATACTGCAGTACGGTGTCATAGTATGGTGGCACAGACTCAAGATTGGGTACTTTAAGAAGAAATTGTTAGAGATAACACGGCTGAATCTGCACGGGCGCAGTGCACTCTACACCAACGATTGGGATGATCGCCATCATGGGAGTACCACCAGCAGACATATGGCTTATCAGAGAAGCTATAAATTGCTACCATAGACTGGCTAACACTAGCCTGTGGATCCTGAATAATGGAATGACAAACAAGGGTCGTATGGATGTGAGTCAAATGGAGAACTGGGTACCGTCTATTCGGCTACCGAGCGACCAAATGACAAAAAAATTGGTGAACTCTTCATTATGGAAAGTTGCTATACCCAGTAGAGAGGATTGGCAAAACACACCAAAACCCACCCCTAACAACGCCATCAACTGTTTTACGGATGGCTCCAAGATGGAAAAGACGCACGGTCCACAGACTGGTGCGGGTGTATATGTCTAAAATAAGTTTAGGTACTCTATACCTTTGAGCACAGCCTCTGTATTTCAAGCAGAGGTATACGCCATCCTGGAGTGCTCTGCTAGACTCAACTCTGATAAACTAAGCAACCAAACGGTGTGTATTAACTCGGACAGCCAGGCAGCCATCACGGCAATATCTGGCTCCAATGTGCGCTCGAGACTGGCCTACGAATGTATCAACAGTCTAAAGAAACTATCCGCAACCAATATGGTGACATTAAAATGGATACCGGGCCATGCAGGTCATTTAGGCAATGAGGACGCAGACAAATTGGCAAGACGGGGATCGGACATGAAATTCATCGGTCCAGAACCCGTTCTACCAATACCTACTAGTAGAATCAGATTGGATAGCCAGAAATGGGCTATGTCTATCCTGCGTGGTCTATGGGATACAGAAAAGAAATGTAGACAGACGAAAGCCTTTCTGCCTCAGGTAAGGGAAAAATACAGTAAATACTTGAGAAAGCTGAACAAGAGAAGATTAAGATGGGCTGTAAACCTGATAACAGGGCATAACGGACTGAACGCCCATCTGTACAACATGAAACTTACAAACACGCAGTACTGCGGTGTATGCAATGAAAGCGACACAGCCGATTATCTCTTACTTAGATGTCCAGGTGAAGATGTTCTAAGACTACGTATATATGGGAAGTCAGGAATTAACATGGAGATCATTTACTCTGAAGGATGAGGAAGATAGTCAGATTCTCGACAGAATGTAAGAGATTTGAGTGAGGCGGATGTGAACGAGACGGTGTAATGGACACCCTATTTTCGTCTAAACACGGGTCGGGATCTTCCCATCCTTGAGTCTCTTTCATTATTTATCTATCTATCTATCTTGTTCATTTAATGTATGGCGACATGCAATTAATTGGCTGAATAGTATTAGTATAGTACGCGGCAAAACGCTGTAAGTCGAATGTTGGATTATGAAAATGTGGCTCAAATAATTATTTCTAGAGTTTGTAATTTGTATTATTGTGTTTCAGGCAACTACGATGGCGACATGTCTCTGGTTAATAGACACTTGGCATTGCTTGATCGAGATTTGCCAATGGAGTTGCAATTAGCTAGTGCAAAGTGGTGAGTTTGCGGCATTCGATTGTTTTTACGAATGAGAAATTTCGATTAGTAATGACTGCCCAGCGACTCCAGTTTGGTGTTTCTGCTAATCCTGTTCATATTGAGCATCTGTTATCAGTCTTCTGTGATTGTGTAAGTAGAAATAAAGCTGAATATTGGGTGTAAAAATTGAGATGGCTTATTCGGGTTCAGTGCTTTTGATTGAAGCTAATATTTTGTGCTGCGACCGGCAAAGTAAGAATTAAATATATTATGCGACAATAATCTCTGTTGCTGGATATTCTCAAAATCGACTACTAAATAGGCTCAAGAGCCTAAGTATTTCTGGTTAATGTCTGATTCTATGCATCATTCCGTAAATCTAATACGCTCACTTTTGCTGAAGAAGATATATATAGTTGGGCTCTCCATTCGCTGAAAATTTTGCCAGAGGGGCATGAACCAGGAACCCCTCATTGATCCGAACCGGGGCCCCCGATTTTGGCAAAGAGCACTTTGCCAAGAAAAAATTTTAAGTTAAAAATTGTGTCGCAAACACTGCCAAAATGCTTTAGATAAAGCGAAAAAGGGATTTTGAAGCAAATTGTTACAATGTTTACGAAATTTTTGGCTTCAGAACGGAATTTTAGTATAAATTTTTATCAAATTTTATATACTTTGGTGAGATCGGAAACAACAAAATTTGCCAAGAGGCAACGAACCGAGTGGAGCTCAAAATTTTGCCAGGGGCATGAACCGGGAGGCACCTGTCTGGCTAGTCCTTACATGCCAGGGTTTACCGGCTATACCTCAAATACGGTTGCTGGCTATGCGTCCCAACACACATTTTATGCTTTGAGCCGGGGGAATCCGAATTTTTGCAGGGGTAGGAGCCGGGGGCACCTCCGCTGTGTCGCCCCCCCACTTCGGACTAACCAGTCTGTTTTGAACCAATGGAACCGAAAAATACCAGGTCCACCGCAATTTGGAGAGCCCAGTATAGTGAAAATCAACAGACTTATACGAAGCAAAAGTTTATAAAATCGTAATAATTATGTCCATGTTTAATAAAGGGTAAATCAGAAAGCGAGTAAATACCACTTATATTTTATTATAGATGATTATACTGACTATATTTTAAAAATCGGTTTAAGGTTAATGTAAACAATTTAGTCACAGCTTACACCAGTGGGAGAACTTTATTCTGGCGAATTTTCGATTGTGTTCTAGAAAGATTTAATATTTTTATCTTGTTTGAATGCAGTCAGTTTATTTTGTTATGAATGATTTATATACCGCAAACTGCACCAAACAAGGTATTTAAAATTCAAAATCGTTTTGACTGGGGTGTTCAATCGAGTGGATTTGAGTTTTCGTGTTTCAAACTGCTGAATCTAAAGTCTGCTTGGTCTAGCTATTGGCGTTTTAAATGGACCTTTTCCGTATGACATTTGATTAAAAAAAATTTTGTAGAATTTGTTTAAAGAAGTGTTTCAAATTGTGTTTGTGGCTAGATGTCTGGTATGGTCACCCACCTAAACATACATTTTAATAATAAAACTTGTTGTACTTGTCTTATTATATGGTATATTATTCTATTTCGTGGGTGAGATTTTGACAATAAACCATATTTTGGCACGAGATACGACATATTTTGCAAATTAATTTGGGCCAAAACCGCCGGTTTAAGCCGACGCGTTTTAAACCGTTATAGCTCGAAACTGACTTGTTGCGAAAAGCCAAACGGAACTGGTCTTTATTTTTAACTATCTAAGTGGACTTATTCGTGTAGTAGTAGGTTATGCGTTACGTCTGTATAGCATACATAAGCTTGTTAAATTACGTTGTAGGAAAGTTTTTTCAGTGTAGTTCGGAACGCGGATTGTCTTGCTGTTTACTTTCTATATAGCTGGGTCTGTGTGCTTTTAAACATAAAAACTTTCCGTTACGTGTGCGTTTGATTTTATAGTTATGCCTAATTCCTAGGGTTACCGACCAAAATAGAACTTTAACGAAAAATTCACGAATAGTAATTGAATTCTGAGTGAGTGAGTGAAACGAGCTAAGCGAAGCATTCTTACTAGCCAGAAGTGCGAAATTTGGCAGCGTCTGTTTGTGGGTTTTTTCGTGAGACATGCATAACTCAACTTCTGACAGGCAGATCGGTAGTGCGATAGCTCATTCGAAAGCTTGAAATCTCTATTTGTGCCCTTTAGTTAGACGCAAAAACTGATTCTAACTCCTTCCGCCTCAAAAGGGGTCCGAAATGCCCAACGTCCCAAGGGATCCCACCAAAACTCGTTGAGTCATATCTGGACAACCACGGTTGTGATCTGGCGGCATTTGAGCTCATTTCGTTCAGAAAGTCTAGCTCTATAAAGCTATGTTGTTGTTGTTGTTGCCGAGGTCACCTACGCAGGCTTGGGTCAAAATGGGTTTTTAAAATGGACCCTTGGGACCCCGAAAAGATCAAATTGGTCATATCTCCTTAGCCGCTGGAGCGATTGGGTTGAGATTTTTGTTCAGGAAGCAAAGCTTTTAGTAGCTATATACGCTGCGTTACTATTAGCGGGGTTGGGTAAAGATTTCTTATGCATGGGCTTTGGGACCCCGAAAACACCAAATTGGACATATCTCTTAAACGACTGGAGCGATTCAGCCGCAGTTGGGCTCGTTTTGTTCAGATAACAAAGCTCTATATAGCTATATACGCTACGTTGCTATTGTTATCACGTGATAAATTACTGGGATAAGATGGGTTGTAAATGGGTCCGTGAAACTCTGAAAACACCAAATTGGCCATATCTCTTTAACGACTAGAGCGATTCATCCGCAGTTGGGCTCGTTTTGTTCAGATAACAAAGCTCTATATAACTGTATGTGGTGCTCTACTATTTGAGTTTTGTTTTGGATCTTCGACTTTAACGGACTGTAAGTATTTTGCTAACTTTTATATACACTCAGAATTCACTTTCTATGATACAAGTCCATAGCTATTGAACAGCTGCTACTTTTTCGCGAATTTAGTCTTCTTTAAGGATTTTGTTTTATTTCTACACCTTACTATAAGTAACTGCTGCATATTTTGATAATGCAGATTAGAATGTCACCTTTTTTGTTTATTTTCTTTAGCATAACATATATTTGCCGGGCCGGTGCTATCCCAACGACGAGCTCTATTATTACGCATCAGGTAAGTTGTGTATTATTGTTCGTGTGGGTTGTGCGGTAATCTCTTTGATATTGAAATTTATTTAGCTTTGTATCATAGTTGTGAATTAACCAGCCGTGGCACATTGATTTATTTAATTGGTGTAGAGCATAAAACATCACACTTATTTTCGTTGTGACGTTTCGTCAAAGATTTCGTTGTGTCATTGTATTCGAAACGTAGCGAGCTGAATTTCTACTGAGGGCGCTAGGGCCGTGATACATAACTTGTTTTCGGACGGACGGATTTCGAAAATTTTTCTGTTCAATTGCAAACTTGATGATTATATGTCCTTTAGTTGAACACGAACAGCTCCGCCATCATCTTCCTGGTCAAAACTGCAAAAAACATGTTTTAAAGATTCTCTGCTAAATCCGGTCATACGGGTCTGGCTTATCCAAACTACCAAAATTGAGCTGGGGGTCTCCCAGTTTGAAACTGGGGAGCCGAAAATGCCTGGGGGCAATACCCACCGGTTCATCTCGGGGCCCCAGTTGAACTGGGGAATATATATAACTGTAAACCGTTAGAAAACGTCGAAAATGTAATTGATTGCAATTATGTGTACTAAAAAGGGGAAATTTTAGTGATTTTAGCCCCACAGTGAAAATTTGGGATTTTTTGCAAAAATTCGGTATTTTTTAGCCCATCAGCAAAAATTTCGTAATTTTTAGTGGAGCAGGATACACCTGGTGGACCTGGGCGGCATGAACTGGTGCGAGGCCAAAAATTACATATGATCACGAACTGGGGGAGGTCCAAATAAGTGGCAGTCACCCAGGTCCCTCTGTTTGGAGGACCCAGTGTTTCGGAGCCCATATCTCGCGACACAGGCTTCGCAGCGAAAAATGGAGACCATCATGCAGCATTATCTCATGGATATATACGACCTCGTTGACCACCGCTTTTTTGTGGCACCACTGTCTGGGCCGCTTTGGGCCCGAATATGGTTCGTCGACCCTTTGCTATAAATAGTGAATTTTCAAATTTTGTTGTGTTATTGCTTGTATTTTGCCTTACAATGAGTGCCTAATAGGTTATCATGCACCTTGCATGTGATGGTTTTTGTTATCTAGAATTTAGCTTGACAATATTATACCTTTTAATTGTGTTCCAAGGGTTTTACGGTCGTCGAATACGATTTACAAAATGAAGTGCGTTTTCATTTGTACGACTATATATTGTGTTCAGGACATCAAGAATGGTTTTTATATAATATTTCTGAAGGTTGAATAGTAGCTTTTCAGTAGATTGGTACATGGCATCAAAAATAGTTTATATAGAGTTGGTTATGTAGAGTCTCAATGTGCTTATTTCGTGCTTTTTAAGGGTTTTCAATGGGTTTAGGGTCAATGAACCCGACTTACTGAATGTAGTCTATCTTCAGTTGCTTGGGTACTATTGCGTACAGATCAAGAATTGTCTGTATATTTTTGATGATGGTGTATATATTTACTATATACAGTAATAGCACCATGCATTTACTTGTTAATATATTCTCTTTCTATGTAACATCTTGATGGTATATTAAAAAAATTTTATACATAATTTCAATTTCCAGTAGTTTGAATACAATGCTTTGGATATGTAGAGACTTGCACAGACTTGATGCGTTGTCAGTTGTTTTGGTTGGGGTTTTGGGTTTTCAGTGGGTATTGTAGTATATGCATCAAACACAAAGCCTGTTACAAGTGACTACACAAAATTACCACTTGATGAAACCACGCTCGCTCCGTTTTGTCCTCGCTTGCGAGTTACTAGTATTAATATGAAAGTGTAAGGGAGTGTTCACGTTGCATCCTATTAGATTTGATAGAGTCTGTATAAATTTATTGTATCGGAATCGCACGATGTAGCATGAAACAAATACTTATACATATATACAAACCCATACTGTATGCAGTTTGGTCGTATGCCATGTGAGCACAAAGGGGATCGGCTCGGACGTAGCCTTTGTTACACCATCGTTATATCACTTTATATTCATCCTGATTATTTGAAGTTTGGTCACATTATGCTTTCGGCATATCCATCGACAAGACTGATGTTTTGACAGCCAGTAATAATCATCTAACCAGTAATACAAGACTAACTGTTTTCCCATTTGGGTACGCGTACAGTTGTCGATTTCTCATCTTTGTTTGTGTTCATCAAATGACATGCTAAACAGCGGGATGAAATCTTTAAATTCCGTGTGTGTGTGATCGGCCATAACTCGGAAAGACTTAACCGATTTTCATGATCTTGGGTTCATTCGAACCGGCATAGTCGATTTACCGTGTACATCTCCGAGCATTTGTTGATTTGGGGTCTGGTTCAGGGATCAAAATGTGGGTTTTTTGTACCCTTCACGGAAGCAAGGTTATTTTTATCTTAACTTTCGAATTTTGTTCTTTGGTTGGTTTATTTCATAGTAAAATGAGAAATTCCGATGCCTCTTTATTGTTTTTCGATTAAGGCTCCGGTTCTGGATTTATGGGGTTGGAGGTAAAAGGGTATATCGCCCCAATGATTCCTCGACCCAAAATTTGTTCTAACGTCTTGGGCGGCAGATAAGTTTCAATTGGGGGTTTTCGGGCATGGAAAACTCATTTCCGATGCTGTCTTTGCTCTGTGACCCATGGTTTCATGGACACGGCGGTATGACGCACCATGATTCGGCGTCAGAGGTCTAAAAGAGGGTTTTTTGTACCCTTCACGGAAGCAAGGTTATTTTTATCTTAACTTTCGAATTTTTTCGCTGGATGGTTTTATTTAATAGTAAAATAATAAATGCCGATGCCTCTTTTTTGTTCTTCGATTACGGCTCCGGTTCATGTGGTTTGAGGTATGACACCCCCGTGGTTCCTAGACCCAAAATTTGTTCTGACATCCTGGGCGGCTGAAAAGTTTCACTTGGGGGTTTTCGGGCATGGTAAACTCATTGTCGGTGATGGTTTTGCTCTGTGACCCATGGTTCCATGGGTATGCGGGTATCGCGCCCCCAAGGTTCGGGGTCACACAGCAAAACAAACATTTCTGGTGTTGATTTTGATCTGCGATCCATGGTTCTATGGGTACGAGGTATGGCGCTGCCATGGTTCATCGACCCAAAATTCCTAATTTTACTGTTACGTTTTGGGAGGCTGATAGCTAGTACTTGAGGGTTTTGGGACATGGGATACTTATTGCCGGTGTTAGTTTTTCTCGAAGTTGTGCGGTATTGTGTAATATCCACATATAGCATATCGATATATGCTATCGAGGCCTTATTGGCTGTGCACGCAAAAGGCGTAGGTGTACCTATGCTTCACTACGTTCCGCAATCTCGATAGAGTTAGTAGTCTAGTGAACGCTGTCGCAAAGTAAATTATGATGCTAAATCGTAAAATAAAGGCAGCGAACAGGGCTCTCGTGGCGCTCCGTTTCATCTCGCCGCGAGTTACTGGAAATATGTACAGTACTTTTTGTTGTTCCACTGGAAGTGTGGGAATATTGATTTCTCCGGTTGTGAACGAAAATTACACAAGGTTTTACTTTCTGCACAGATGCTGAAAAAATTGTTGTGATAATACTCCGAATATTGATAAACACGGCTTATTCAGCAATAAAGCCAGTTCTTGGCTGCGCAGCTTGGTATAGTGATATACAAATTTACAAGTGCACTAGGGGTGGTCTCTGAGTCATTATATATTAAAGATTGCAGTAATGCGAAATACCCAGTATTGCTTATGCTTATGCTATGGCGCCATGCAGATTTGAAAGTTCCAGTTAAGTACATCTAAGCTTAATCTATATTGTATTGGCTTCACCACAAGACTGGAAAATGTGGCGGGCTTGAAAACATATGTCCTACTTACGAAGTAGTACGAATTCAGATAATTGGTAAAGCTTGGCTGGGGCGCATATACTTTCGAGATAAAGCTGAAAAACCTAAAAGTTGCTTGTTTGTAAAACCGGTATTATAGTTACATTCCTGATTCACTATTATGCACATACATCCATACACAACGCCCACATATATACTTGCACATGCATTTATAGATATACACAGTCGCACAATGGCTAGGTACATTTTCGTCACCGTCGCAGTCAATTTTAACATCAATACGGCCAATCATTATTATGATTGTTATCAGTGAATTCGAGTGGAATGAGAGAGCGAAAGCGAGCGAGTGGAACGAGAATTTTCAATTTTGGCTCTGGAGGGGGGTTGAAGAGGTCCTGTCTGTGTGTCTGTCGCACCTGGGTCTCGATAACGGTTGGGCGGATTTTGATGCAAGATAGCTCATTCGAACCGCAATGATCGATTTAGAGTAGTGACGGAGCCCGATTTTTGAATTTTTTTCACGTGGTAAAAGTTATGGGGCAAAATGACGTCATTTTGGCCCATTTTTCGGGAACCCCTCCAGTTTTTGCGACTTTTCTCAATAAGTAAACGAGTTATCCGCTAACTAATAGGCCTATTCGATGTAGCTTTACCAAGGCTTTCCAATGATATATTCCAAGTTTTTCAACTACTTCCCAATCTGGAGTCTATAAGGTTATAGTTGGCTTCAAATTTCATGTTTGGTGAAACGTCATGGGAAATGCACCTACATGTGTGCTTATTGTTGGTTTTAGTGTCGGATATGGGGTTTTCTGGCCCAACAAGCTGATTGCGAGTGTTAAAAATATTGTATGGCAAATACTTTTCACACTTGTGCTTCATATTTGGTATGAAAAATGAGCTTTTTCTCAAGTGCCGGTTTGAATTCTTTAAGGTTCTTTTCACGGTCAATTTAGGGTTTTATTGAATTATTAAATTGTTAGTTGATTGTTTTTGTACTCGTTGTATGCTGTTTTGTCTGCTGCATACGTTGGCTATCAAAAGAGGCGGGCGTAACTATGACTCATCACTCAGAGTTTATATAATGCTGCACCTGCGTACTGTGTGTAGGCTTCGTTAGATGAAAAATGGGGGGTTTACCCCCCTCCGGAGGAGGTTGGGGTGATGAGTCATTGGTTGGTTATATGCATATATATATAGGTATATATGCTTAGCATACATGTATATATAGGTATATATGTTTACTGTATATATTTATATATACACATACATGCAGACATAAAATATTTACAAATATAAACATACATATTTGTTGATGTGAGATGCTGTGCTATGCATATACTCATATATACAATATACACATATAGCATTTTCCTGTATTGCTGGTAAAACGTTTCAGCGTACCAAGGGCCTCATCAGGCGGCTATAGGCTACCGCTACGTTTTTTCTTTCTTTATTTGGAAAATTATAACACAATTATATACAAATATGTACACAGTAATATACAGATAAAGAATATTCAGTTACGACACAACTGCTCAATTTTCTCTTCCTTTTCCGCGCGTGCACTGCTTGAGAATAGACGTATGCAGTTATAACAATATTTCCTTCTGTAATCACACAAAGTATATGACCTTGTTCTTTGTTCAAACCGAGGAGTCCAACTGTGTAATCGAATGATTTGAAATGCTCCACGCGATTGTCTGGACGATGAAAATGCTCGTCGTCGTTGAACACTGCTAGTCGCCAATGAGAAGTGATTTTCCGTGATCATAATACCATGTATGTCTGTTTATGAAATGCTTGCTGAACTGAAGCTGCATAATCAACCGTCCTCGGTCAATGTAAGTTGTAAACTGATTTAATAAATTGAAATACACTGGTATATATAAACATTTCATCCCTGCCAAAGGAATCATCAGACGGCTTAATGGCTACCGTTATGTTTTTTTTTTTCATTTTTGCTTCAAATCAAACATATGACACAATTTAATATCATAATATCCAACATACAACATAGGGTACAACAACGATAATTCATACAATGACTGTTTAAAATTGTTTTCATTCTTAGTTATGAATTCCACCGCCTTGATAATTGCTTGTCGTCGTTGTTTAACCTTGATCAGATTTTCTTCCTCCTTTGATCGCCCATCGATATAGTCGCCTGTTGCTTCACATTGACGTCGAAACTCATCCACCCGGTTTTGCGGGTATGCCTTCGTAAAGCTCCAAATTTGGTATTTCTTTCAGCATTTTACCATAAATATCTTGAAATATACTGTAACAGTATATACAAAATTTTATCTATTTTACCATCGAAAATATTGTGTTTGAGTAATCGATATATCCATAGAGTCTTTCCGCTACCTGTTTGACCACTTATAAAGCGCGTGAACGGTAATTCGAGAGGTAATAGTATTTTACCGCTATCAGTAGTACAACTTTGAACGTCAACTTGACATATTGATGACATAGTTTTCTGTTGAGCTCTACAAGTTTTCTTATGTCTATGCAAATGCTGACGAGTAGTGTAAGCACGATTACAGTTGACACATACATGTTCCATGATTATGTAAGTTAACAATGATTCCTTTTTAAGAACTTTGTACCCCTATTATGTACCCCTGTGTAACCCCATTCTGTACCCCTGTGTACCCTTGTGTTCCCCTATTCTGTATCCCTGTGTATCCTATTCTATACCCCTATGTACCCATATATCCGTATTTTATACCTCTGCGGAACGCTTTGTACCCCTATTATGTACCCATGTGTACCTCACTCTGTACCCCTACATAGGTCGTAAATCGCGTTCATGTACCCATGAGTTCATGCTGTTGGGGTACCCCATCAGCCACATAAAGATCGAACCCAACGGCGATGGCGGTGTCATGGAATACAATCTAAACCTAACGGTCGGAAATGTAAGAAAATCTGTTTGCAAAACTTTGGTTTTTGAATAGGCTTACTACATATGTTTGTCAATATAATGTACCTAAACCATGGATTTTGTGTTTTCAGAACGTCACACATGCTATTCTATAGTTGAGGCTCAATATTAGTATTGTAAAACAAAACTCCGAATTTGAAAAGGGTCCACAATTTAGTTATGTTGTGCTTCTTCAAATGTCTGGGTAAACCGTCACGCGAATGTTTGGACTGGATTCTGTAACAGGGTTGTAATTATTATAGCCGAACCCTCGACTCTACAAGTTTTATTTGTCTGTGGAAATTACAACCCTGTTACAGAAACCAGTCCAACGATTCGCGTGACGGTTTACCCAGAAATTTGAAGAAGCACAACATAACTAAATTATTGACCCTTTTCAATTTCGGAGTTTTGTTTTACCATACTAATGTTGAGCCTCAACTATAGAATAGCATGTGTGACGTTCTGAAAACACAAAATCCATGGTTTGGGTACATTATATTGACAAACATATGTAGTAAGTCTATTCAAAAACCAAAGTTTTGCAAACAGTTTTTCTTACATTTCCGACCGTTAGGTTCAGATTGTATTCCATGACACCGCCATCGCCGTTGGGTTCGATCTTTATCTGGCTGATGGGGTACCCCAACAGCATGAATTCATGGGTACATGAACGCGATTTTCGACCTATGTAGGGGTACATAGGGGTAACCACAGAGCCAATGAATACGGATATACGGAACACATATTGGTACAGAGTGGGGTACACATGGGTACATAATAGGGGTGCAAAGCGTTCCGCAGAGGTATAAAATACGGATATATGGGTACATAGGCGTATAGAATAGGATACACAGGGATACAGAATAGGGGTACAGAATGGGGTTACACAGGGGTATAAAGTTCTTAAAAAGGAATCATTGTTAACTTACTTAATCATGGAACATGTATGTGTCAACTGTAATCGTGCTTACACTACTCGTCAGCATTTGCATAGACATAAGAAAACTTGTAGAGCTCAACCGAAAACTATGTCATCAATATGTCAAGTTGATGTTCAAAGTTGTACTACTGATAGCGGTAAAATACTATTACCTCTCGAATTACCGTTCAGGTCCGTTATAAGTGGTCAAACAGGTAGCGGAAAGATTCTATGGATATATCGATTACTCAAACACAATATTTTCGATGGTAAAATAGATAAAATTTTGTACTGTTACAGTATATTTCAAGATATTTATGGTAAAATGCTGAAGGAAATACCAAATTTGGAGCTTTACGAAGGCATACCCGCAAAACCGGGTGGATGAGTTTCGACGTCAATGTGAAGCAACAGGCGACTATATCGACGGGCGATCAAAGGAGGAAGAAAATCTGATCAAGGTTAAATAACGACGACAAACAATTATCAAGGCGGTGGAATTCATGACTAAGAATGAAAACAATTTTAAACAGTCATTGTATGAATTATCGTTGTCGTACCCTATGTTGTATGTTGAATATTATCATGATATTAAATTGTGTCATATGTATGATTTGAAGTAAAAATGATAAAAAACATAACGGTAGCCATTAAGCCGTCTGATGAATCCTTTGGCAGGGATGAAATGTTTATATATACCAGTGTATTTCAATTTATTAAATCAGTTTACAACTTACATTGACCGAGGACGGTTGATTATGCAGCTTCAGTTCAGCCAGCATTTCATAAACAGACATACACGGTATTATGATCACGGTATTTATATTTCTAAATATTTTATGTCTGCATGTATGTGTATATAAATATATACAGTAAACATATATACCTATATACATGTATGCTAAGCATATATACCTATACATATAGCCAACCAATGACTCATCACCCCAATCTCCTCCGGAAGGGGGAGGGGTAAAACCCCCATTTTTCATCTACTTTTGTTTGTGTGTGCTTTCTACAACAGACTTGGGGGATTGTTCTCACCACTCGAATTCTGGCTCGCAAGCGAGCTTCACTAGTTATACTGTCAAACAGTAATATCTCTTGCCAAAAGTGATCAGTCTGTACCACAACACGAATACGTCGAGGAAATCAATTTTCAGTTTGTTGCGTGTTGTGGGGGTATTCATGGTGCGGTCTTGGAAATTTCAAATAAAAATGTGCGTGGGTATAATTTTGGCTATGAAATTTTGGTCTTGCTCCCCGATTTCCAATCGGGAAAAGTTAGCTGTATTGTAACCAAAGACCGTATTCTTAAAATTGCCCTCGGGTAATTTTTACCAGCGAGTAGTTTTTATAATACTCTTGCCAACTTTCGCATTCTAAAATTGGAGTAGGGATAAAAGTAAAAAATTACCCAGGAGTATTTATTTACCTGCATGTAATTTTGCCCTATCATCTATATCTTGACAACGGCAAGACTGCTGCTGCAGAAAATTATTTCAACAGTATATTTATATTTGACTTAGTGCCTCATTAAAGATGTATTAAGTTTCTGAAAGGTCGTTAAATTTTTTCCATTATATGCAACAAAATAAGGCAGGCAGCATTCACATTTTAAACAAACGCAGAACTATTTATGGCTATTTCTTTAAATATGAAAATAGCAATGCCCCAATGTTCACACATATCGGAGCTGAGATTGGTTCATACCCAATGGGACTCTAACCTCCCTCGGGTGATGCGCCAATTCTCCACTTGAGAAGTAGCCCAATCTCCGACCCTCCGCAGCCCGATCCACGCGGAAAATTTTGATCAAAATGATCATAAAAGCTGCGAAAAAGGAAAATATCAAGGGAAAAATTTTCAGTTTAAAAAATTTTGAAAATTTGTACACCCTCTGATGATCTCCCTTTCTTGTCAACCGGCTGATCCACGCTTGTATGGTTCTAACCCGCTCCTCTCCAACTATCGGATATCCCTCTGGGACCTAGGAACTGGTGCACGTGTGTGCAACGTTGTCAGTTTCAACAAAATAAGGCACAAACAAGAATAAAATACAAAATACACAACAATGTTCAGAAAGCAAACTTTAAAAATATATAAACCGTCTTATCGGTAACAGTAATTTAAGCGACCCTGCTCAATATCAGGGTAGACTAAATGCCTACTCGTGGTCTAAACAAGAAAATAAAATATAGCACTACTCCTGTTTTAGAATACTCCTACCTACTAGTAAAAGGACCCTACCTGTAGTTAAAAAATTACCAGCGAGTGGGGCAAATTTATTCGCAGGTAAAAAATACCTGCAGGTAAGAAAAAAATTACCCTCAGTCTCAGGTAAATTAGCGTACCTGTGGGTAGCTTTTCTGATTGTTAGAATACTATAAGCTGTGGGTAGGACACATTATTATGTGTGAGAGTAGGACTAGTTTACTCTCCGGTAGGTCAAAAATTGTCTGTGGGTAGGGGCTACCCAGATTTATGAATACGGGCCCAGATTGAACAAAATACACGGCAGGTATTTGAATTGTCTAACAGCTGCCACAAGCGTGCATCCGGCGTTTTTATCAACATACAGCAATCCTTAGTGTAAAAAAATCGCACGAAAAATGTTAGCTCTGGTTTACGTTATACAGAGTATGCTGTTGGTTTAAGGTTCATTGTCTTGTTGGCTATGGAAATTGATAGATGTGCATTATAAAAATGGATGTGTGATAATAACTGGAACTAAAATATCGAATTTGTTAAGCCAAATTTTTTAGCCCGAATTTTGGTTCCGGTATGGCTTTAGCTAAAGTTTTCAACCGGAATTTTGGTTCCGGTATGGACTTAACCCAGTTGCGTTGAGGTAGATTATTGGAACTTGGATGCCGGCAATTTTAAAGGATTTTTCACGAGATACACTAAATGACGTTACGATGCGTAAAATTCCGAAAGGTAAACTTATTATTTTGCCCCATCGTCACACAACAAAATTTTGTTTTGTGTCGGAACGGAAATTTCGGTTAATCACTGGCATGTATTTTATTTTGATTTTTATATGATGCAGCTCAAACATTCTACAGAATCACATTCGTAATTTGATGATTTAATGAAACTGGAAAAATTGGTCATTAGGTTTGATTAAACCCCATTTTAGGGTTGTCAGACAATAAGATGCTCGAGTTTTCTACGATAATATGTATTTATTTTGTTTAGGTAATGCCAACGCTTGTCCGCGGTTGCAAGGTTGACGCGTTGCTTTACTCGGAAAAATTGTGTCCTCAAGCGGCGACAACACTGGCATACCTTATCGAAGCGGATCCATCCCTGCAATCTCTAACCGCGTGGAACAACCAGATCGTTGAAACATTGTCTAATTGCTTAAACTACCCAATACCAAATGCATCTGACTACGCAGATATTGGCCGATATCAAGAAGATCGGAAGCTGGCCGATGCGATGCAAACGGGTTCTCTGAGGGCTCTTGCAGCGCTTGCGTCAAATAATGAAGACATCAAACGTCGAGTGAGTTAGCCCTCATTATATCTGGATTAGGTTGAAGGATAAACTAGCGTGCTCGACCTGAAGATTTAAGTCATATAGACTAAACGGCAGTTGTTTTTAAAGGACGATGTATCGTGTTCGACTTGAAAGTTTTAAGTCGTATAGACTAAACGGGCACTTATTTTTCAAGTTCAATGATGCAGCTTTTTGGTTTTAAATTGCTAAAGGTTTTTAAATATTATAATAAATTATAGTGGTGAATATTGACCGATAATTCAAGAAAAACGGCACCTAGTGGTGAATAATTAAGAAAGATAAAATTGAGAGTAAGCATGAAGCTTTTACAAGATAATCAGTTTATTGGTTTTATCTGGCATGAAAATAATTTAAGCATGACATCACCTTGATTGAACTTTGAAAGTGTTCTAACAAATTTTTAGATAACACAAGATGTCCCCAATTTGATCGAAAAAATATGGGTGAATCTATCATCGGCTGAATCCACGAGTTCACTAGTAGACGCTGAAGGAGATAGCAGCGACAAGCGCGATTCGGGTAAAAATGACGACAGCAAGGCAGACGCTAGCTGCACCGGCGGTACTTTATCATCATCGTCCTCGCCAAACCCCGATGTCCAGATCGCCGCAATTAAATGCTTGAATTCGCTGAGTCGAAGTGTTCAACAGTTGCGAACAACGTTTCAGGAAAAAACGTTTTGGAAGCCCTTGATGGAGGTAACGTTTGAATAGTGTACAAAATTAATAATTATGTCTATTTTTAAAAAAATTATGTCTGCTCTAGCAGGCATTACGTATTTTATGAGCTTCATGTTTGATACAATAGGAAATCTTTGCTAGTTATATATATGCAGACATATACACGATTTCGGCAAATAAGGACACCGGTAAACAGTAAGCGTTACAGCCAGAATGATCCAGGTTCCCGATGGTGTATTCGGAACTTGGAACCAGTGTAATATTTTAAGTTCGGAGCATAGACGCCTTTACCAGATTCTCATTTTTAATAATATGTAACGGGGATCTCCAAATTGGGGGTTGGGGGCCCTGGCATTTTTAGGTTTCCCCTGGTTCAGAACAGGTGCACCCCGGTTCATGCCGCCTGGCAAAATTTTATGCTCCCCCGGTTCACCGCCTCATGGTAAATTTTCTGTTTCCAATCGGTCTAAAGTACATAAAATTTGATCAAAATTTGTACTAAAATTCCGTTCTGAAGCCAAAAATTTCGCAAATTTTGTCAAAATTTGCTTCAAAATCGCTTTTCTCTCCATCAAAAGCGTTTTGGCAATGTTTCTGACACGAGTTTTAACCGTATTTCTCTTGGAAAAATGCCCCCTGCCAAACTCGGGCGCCCCCGGTTCGGAACCAGGGGGGCCGTGGTTCATGCCCCCTGGCAAAAGTTTCAGCGAATGGAGAGCCCAGAGTAGTTAGCGATTGTGATTTTTAATTATGTATGCACAATTATATTTTAATTATGTGCAATCTTTGACGGCTTCAAATATATATTTTGGGTCCGATTTTTGTCAACATTTTCACTTTTGACATTTCATATTCTATTTTGGTACATGATTTCCTATGAATCATTCCGACGTGCTTTTCACAAGATAACAACCGTACTGAGTGTCAACATTTTCACTTTTGACATTTCATATTCGATTTTGCTACATGATTTCCTATGAATCATTCCGACGTGCTTTTCACAAGATAACAACCGTACTGAGTGTCAACATTTTCACTTTTGACATTTCATATTCGATTTTGCTACATGATTTCCTATGAATCATTCCGACGTGCTTTTCACAAGATAACAACCGTACTGAGTGTCAACATTTTCACTTTTGACATTTCATATTCTATTTTGGTACATGATTTCCTATGAATCATTCCGACGTGCTTTTCACAAGATAACGACCGTACTGAGTGTCAACATTTTCACTTTTGACATTTCATATTCGATTTTGGTACATGATTTCCTATGAATCATTCCGACGTGCTTTTCACAAGATAACGACCGTACTGAGTGTCAACATTTTCGCTTTTGACATTTCATATTCGATTTTGGTACATGATTTCCTATGAATCATTCCGACGTGCTTTTCACAAGATAACGACCGTACTGAGTGTCAACATTTTCACTTTTGACATTTCATATTCTATTTTGGTACATGATTTCCTATGCATCATTCCGACGTGCTTTTCACAAGATAACGACCGTACTGAGTGTCAACATTTTCACTTTATTTGACATTTCATATTCTATTTTGGTACATGATTTCCTATGAATCATTCCGACGTGCTTTTCACAAGATAACGACCGTACTGAGTGTCAACATTTTAACTTTTGACATTTCATATTATATTTTGGTACATGATTTCATATAACACGTTCACTAACATCATCACAGATAACGACCGTACTGAGTGTCAACATTTTCACTTTTGACATTTCATATTCTATCCCCCCCCCCCCCCCAACACCCACCACCCATTTTTTGGTACATGATTTCCTATGAATCATTCCGACGTGCTTTTCACAAGATAACGACCGTACTGAGTGTCAACATTTTCACTTTTGACATTTCATATTCTATTTTGGTACATGATTTCCTATGAATCATTCCGACGTGCTTTTCACAAGATAACGACCGTACTGAGTGTCAACATTTTCACTTTTGACATTTCATATTCTATTTTGGTACATGATTTCCTATGAATCATTCCGACGTGCTTTTCACAAGATAACGACCGTACTGAGTGTCAACATTTTCACTTTTGACATTTCATATTCTATTTTGGTACATGATTTCCTATGAATTATTCCGACGTGCTTTTCACAAGATAACGACCGTACTGAGTGTCAACATTTTCACTTTTGACATTTCATATTTTATTTTGGTACATGATTTTTTATGAATCATTCCGACGTGCTTTTCACAAGATAACGACCGTACTGAGTGTCAACATTTTCACTTTTGACATTTCATATTCTATTTTGGTACATGATTTCCTATGAATCATTCCGACGTGCTTTTCACAAGATAACGACCGTACTGTGTGTCAACATTTTCACTTTTGACATTTCATATTCTATTTTGGTACATGATTTCCTATGAATCATTCCGACGTGCTTTTCACAAGATAACGACCGTACTGGGCCCCCCCCCACTGACTGTCAACATTTTCACTTTTGACATTTCATATTCTATTTTGGTACATGATTTCCTATGAATCATTCCGACGTGCTTTTCACAAGATAACGACCGTACTGAGTGTCAACATTTTCACTTTTGACATTTCATATTCTATTTTGGTACATGATTTCCTATGAATCATTCCGACGTGCTTTTCACAAGATAACGACCGTACTGAATGTCAACATTTTCACTTTTGACATTTCATATTCTATTTTGGTACATGATTTCCTATGAATCATTCCGACGTGCTTTTCACAAGATAACGACCGTACTGAGTGTCAACATTTTCACTTTTGACATTTCATATTCTATTTTGGTACATGATTTCCTATGAATCATTCCGACGTGCTTTTCACAAGATAACGGCCGTACTGAGTGTCAACATTTTCACTTTTGACATTTCATATTTTATTTTGGTACATGATTTTTTATGAATCATTCCGACGTGCTTTTCACAAGATAACGACCGTACTGAGTGTCAACATTTTCACTTTTGACATTTCATATTCTATTTTGGTACATGATTTCCTATGAATCATTCCGACGTGCTTTTCACAAGATAACGACCGTACTGTGTGTCAACATTTTCACTTTTGACATTTCATATTCTATTTTGGTACATGATTTCCTATGAATCATTCCGACGTGCTTTTCACAAGATAACGACCGTACTGAATGTCAACATTTTCACTTTTGACATTTCATATTCTATTTTGGTACATGATTTCCTATGAATCATTCCGACGTGCTTTTCACAAGATAACGACCGTACTGAGTGTCAACATTTTCACTTTTGACATTTCATATTCTATTTTGGTACATGATTTCCTATGAATCATTCCGACGTGCTTTTCACAAGATAACGACCGTACTGAGTGTCAACATTTTCACTTTTGACATTTCATATTCTATTTTGGTACATGATTTCCTATGAATCATTCCGACGTGCTTTTCACAAGATAACGACCGTACTGAGTGTCAAAACATTTTCACTTTTGACATTTCATATTCTATTTTGGTACATGATTTCCTATGAATTATTCCGACGTGCTTTTCACAAGATAACGACCGTACTGAATGTCAACATTTTCACTTTTGACATTTCATATTCTATTTTGGTACATGATTTCCTATGAATCATTCCGACGTGCTTTTCACAAGATAACGACCGTACTGAGTGTCAACATTTTCACTTTTGACATTTCATATTCTATTTTGGTACATGATTTCCTATGAATTATTCCGACGTGCTTTTCACAAGATAACGACCGTACTGAGTGTCAACATTTTCACTTTTGACATTTCATATTTTATTTTGGTACATGATTTTTTATGAATCATTCCGACGTGCTTTTCACAAGATAACGACCGTACTGAGTGTCAACATTTTCACTTTTGACATTTCATATTCTATTTTGGTACATGATTTCCTATGAATCATTCCGACGTGCTTTTCACAAGATAACGACCGTACTGTGTGTCAACATTTTCACTTTTGACATTTCATATTCTATTTTGGTACATGATTTCCTATGAATCATTCCGACGTGCTTTTCACAAGATAACGACCGTACTGAATGTCAACATTTTCACTTTTGACATTTCATATTCTATTTTGGTACATGATTTCCTATGAATCATTCCGACGTGCTTTTCACAAGATAACGACCGTGCTGAGTGTCAACATTTTCACTTTTGACATTTCATATTCTATTTTGGTACATGATTTCCTATGAATTATTCCGACGTGCTTTTCACAAGATAACGACCGTACTGAGTGTCAACATTTTTACTTTTGACATTTCATATTCTATTTTGGTACATGATTTCCTATGAATCATGACGACGTGCTTTTCACAAGATAACGACCGTACTGAGTGTCAAAATTTTCACTTTTGACATTTCATATTTTATTTTGGTACATGATTATTTCCTATGAATCAGTCCGACGTGCTTTTCACAAGATAACTGAGTGTAATCGAAAAATTGTTCTTTCTAAGCTGGTCGCGGAGCAAATCAGACGGATTAGTGAATGTCAATTTTTTTAATGATTATCATACAGTCTGAGCTTATTACTAGTCGCAGAGGCCTAAAAAGCTCCGAAATTTGCTATATTAACGGAATCTTTGTTTTCAAACAATAAATACCTACGTCAAAATTAATTTATAATAAAAAGTAGCGTAATGCTATTAGACATGTTACCACATACAGTAATCGTCAGAAATGACGGCCGGGTTTCGAACGAACGACCGCCGAACAAATACATTCGAACAAACCTCGAGCAGCTTCTAGAATATGTTTTAAAAAGTCACATAAGCTAGAAGAGCTATCTTCGAAGGAACAGCCTCATTTCTAGCGCGTATTGTAGCTGGCACGGATTATTTGCATTTTTAACGAAATCATTGTATTCAAAAATATGTACCTTTCCTCCAGAGTTATTCTCTTGCCTACGCGTATTCTTACCAGGTATTTTTTTAGCAGCGTTTGCTTTTAATTTCGTGTACTAATGCTAGAAATGTTAAGTTATTTCTACGTGCCTTTTTTATCCATGTGCTAAATTTTGAGTCACATACAAACTATCAACAGTAGTCAATCTAAAATAACACTATAACAAAAAATTCTGCTCTAACTTTGAAAGTGGTGTCGCTTACTTCAGATCTGTCAATCACCACCGTCTGATGATGCTTTGGCGGCATCGTCAGCACCGTTGTGTAACTTGGTTGTTGATTTTTCGCCATGCCGACAGGTTAGTGACAAGATTTTACCGATAGTCGTAGATTTACGCACACAACTCATTGTGATTTTCTCACCATGCTATGTCAAAAATATGTTTCCACAGAAGCGAAATAAATCTTTCGCCAGCCGCTATGGAATGATTCGTGTACAGTTTGCGAAAAAATAGTTTTTTGTAAACTGTTTTTCGCGGTCGCTTTGCTTTTATTTCTGTCCCTAACTCGTCTTAAGTTTTGTAACGTGCATGTGCTGCTACGCTGGTACCTGGCAGTTCATTTAGAGTATTTTTCTGTTGTCTCGGTTTTTGGGGGCTGTTGGCTACCCTCCCTAAGTTTTCTTGGGGGGCTACCAGGTATTAGGTCACCTATAACCAAACCAATGAGATTTGAGCAGTAATGAAAGCCACCGCCAAGTACGATCGTTGGTTATTGGAAACCTGATAGTTGGTACCCTCAAAGGCACTTTGGGGATATCCAAACCGTGGGAACCCATGTGATATTTGGGGTTAGGGTGAAACTGATTATACTATTACTGACCTATCCACATGACAAAAATTTTACCTGGGGCATTTGAGCTGGAACCTCCAGATTCAACCTGGGAGAATATTGTTTTCTCTGGGAAAAACCACAAACCCCTGACATGGGATTTGTGAGTGAAACGAAGAGAAACCATAATTTATAATGATGTTTCTTCTACAGATTAAGGGGAATTCTGTTTTTATGTCTTTCCAGTCGGACCTAGCAGTTTAGTGATACGTTTCGGGTGGGTGTTTTTTGGTGTCTATAGATTTTTGGGTCACCTATTCGGGTCGTTTTTCCAATATTTTTACAGTTGTTCGTCTACACACCATTTGAAGATTTTGTTATGTTGGCTTTTGTTTTCGGTGAAAACTGCGTGATTGACATAGGGTTGTCACCAAACCTATTAATTAAAGGATTTCACGCCGAAGATATAAAAATAGTTTAGTTAGTAGGTAGGACCTGTGATTAGTTCTGTAGCGCTGCCATGATGTACAATTTATAGTGTTGATTGTAAAAATGTTTACATTTTGGGAATAACCCGATAACGCAGTAAGACATCAAAAAAGGTCTTCGGCATTTCATTTGTACATACTTTGATCATTATTTTGATCTGGTTTGGTGGCTCTATCTATAAAATTGGTGCAGTAGTACCGCTAGAATTGGCGCACACCCGGTGTTTTTCGATCCAAATATCAAATTTTTGCCCGGTTTTAAGATACCTCATTTCGGGATCAAAATTCGAAAAAATCGAATCATTCAGTTGTGGAGTCTTACTTGCTCGATATTTTTTGCCTAAATTCGTATGTCTAGCTTAAAAATTCGCGGAGAAGAAGCAGTTTGAAGGTTCAAAACCCCTGTTTTTTATATTCATGCATCAATCACAGAGAAGTGTCTGCACGAATTGCACACCGTAAGCTATGTATTGCCTAACAACACAATATTGCATTGGTGTTAATACTTTGATATAATCATCAAAAGCGCAAGCTAAACATATTGTTGCTACCATAACATTTGCTGCTATTTCACTCGGAATTGCACGAACTAAAATAATCTCTGCTTACAATAACATTAGTTTGTATTGCGCTGTCAATAACCGTAGCTAGAAATACTGCTGATTCCATAACATTTGATTTTATTGCAAGACAGCGGAACCATCGTTTTATTGCTACATTAAAACGAGCTAAGCAAGAACCAACTATTGGAATATGGTTTTATTGTGTCGACAATAAGTTTATGCTTGCATATTGCTACAGTAATGTCGATCTCTCTATTGTCGCAACGTTAAAAAGAATGGTAGCAGTATAAATAATCATACATTCAATGAAGATAAACTTTTGGATATGCCACGTTTTTCACTATTTGACGGTGAATCCATTGAGTTCAACATCAATTATTTGATAAAACACAGCGTATGTAGTGATTTAACTTGAAATAATGTAGTTCCGCTATTATCAAAATAATCACTAATAGTATTGTCACTACTACTAAAGTTTCTGCTCAAACGGCTGCGAGTTTTATGATCTCATAGCCTACTATATTTGACTAAATTAATACTGTTAACTAAAAATTTCTCAACTGTCCACCTATTCCTCGATTATATAGCGATTATTTCTTAATTTCAACATAGGTGGCGAACTGTAGAATATGGACACCATGCAATATTTCACATGAACAATATTTTTGTAATATATGTATTATATGCCGCTGGCCTGTCAACAGCCCTCCGACAAGTGGGGGGAACTTTGGGGGGCCTATGTTCATTCTCGTGGGAAAATTAAATGTGGGGGATAAATTTTGTATAAAAATATTAAATATTTCCATATTTTTATGCATATTTACTATTGTGAATTGAATGTATTTTCAAGCTAAAAAACGATATTTTAGACTTATAAGTAGTGGTAATTAATGTTTAAAAAACAATTTGCAAACAAAAAACACAAATTTTCAGACAAAAAATTTTTGGAATTAGTTGAACATGGGCGTTTCGACCGAATGGGGGGACGGACACGGGGAAAATTTCACGAACATGGGGATTTGGAAAGTGTGGGGTGCCCCCACACCTCCCCCCACTGTGGACAGGCCAGATTATGGTAACGTTCGGCAATGGTGGCCGGCCGTGTGTCAGCAAACGGATATTAGCGCTGAAACAAAAGCTCAGATCGAATAAGTTTTATATCCGTGTGCTCCTCCCGAAAAGAGGTACAACAAATATTATTGTACCCTTAGATTTCGAGACAATATACTAAGATAAAATAAAGATTTTAGTTCTTATCATTGTGTAGAATTAGAGCAAAGATATTTACTAAAGCTAAATTTTCACCTATAAATAAAGTTGAATTACCGTTTTCCTTGCCTAGCTCCAGGCAACCCTTGCAATAGGAAGCGAGGAAAGCTCAATTTCCTTGTGGAGACGAGCATTATAAACAGGAATTGCTACCTCTTGCAAGTCATTGCTCTGATGCAATTTTCTTTAATTATTTTGTATTTGAATAATATTTAATATATAACTATAGAAACTTATCGAGGCCAACGTTGTTGAACTGATGGCTAAATTGGCGCAACGTGACGATCCCGACATTCGTCTTAACGGAGTTTGGGGCTTAATGGTACAAATGTATTTTTGCTTTTGTTTCAATTTAAGATGTCTATCATATTTTCGTAGACAGGTCAATACGATTAGAACTTGTCTTATATCGTTCTTTGACCATACCCGTTTATAATTGTAACAAAAGTACAGGTGCTTGACACGTTCGAACTTTAAACTCAGAATGTAAGCCCAATTTTTGGTCAAAGTTTGAAAATCTTTTTTTGCATTTTTGCCGAATTTGAACGTGTGAAGAATTTCTGGAGAAAAGTATTCAAACTTTTGAAGGATATTTGTTTAGCATTACGTGAGAAATTTTTATTTAAAATTTTAGAGGATTCCATTCTTTTTCATCATATTTTTCCACTACAAATTAGAGCAAAATGTTGAACAAAATGTTTGAATGTGTGAACACATGTTAAATGTACATGTAACAGATCCTTACGGATCGTTACGAGGTGGATAATCCTGACCACAGCCTAATGGCAGACTTTTAGCGAAAACCCATAATCTTGACCACACAGCTATGGTCAACATTTACGAAAATCCTGACCACACGATAATGGCCAACATTTAAAATAAATCTGACCATTATACCGTGGACTGGATTTTTTGTATTCGGAAAATGTTGTCCATTATTTTGTGGACAGAATTATTGGTGGTCGAAAAATGTTGACCATGGCACCGTGGTGGTCAGATTTATTTTTATTCGTCAAAAATGCTAACCATTGGGTGTGGTCAGATTTATTTTAAATGTTGGCCATTATCGTGTGGTCAGGATTTTCGTAAATGTTGACCATATCTGTGTGGTCAAGATTATGGGTTTTCGCTAAAAGTCTGCCATTAGGCTGTGGTCAGGGTTATCCGACTTTGTAACGATCCTAAGGATCTGTTACATGTACATTTAACAGTGTAGTCCCACACATTCAAACATTTTGTTCAACATTTTTCTCTAATTTTTAGTTGAAAAATATGATGAAACAGAATGTAATCCTCTAAAATTTTAAATAATAATTTCTCACGTAATGCTAAACTAATATCCTTCTCAAGTTTGAATACTTTTCTCCAGATTTTCTTCACACGTTCAAATTCGGCAAAAATGCAAAAAAGCAATACGCAACTTAACGAAGTACA